>QANX01005749.1:222404-256758 GCA_003254975.1 Ochetophila trinervis
TTAATTAAATATATTTAGTATTAAAAGAAACTCATTCCAAAAACAAGCATTATTAGTTTGCACAAAGAAAGACCAGCTTGTTCATTGAAAAAGTACATATAACAACGGAAGGGATTGCTCACTTTTTAAACCAAGACAAATTTTTCTTGCTCCAAAATTAACGCACTAAAAATCTGCATTAACAAATAACTTCACGACCAAAATTACACTTAACAATACCTTAAATTAATCTTCTTTATCCGCGGTTCCAACCAACCACAAAAATCCAACATTTCCATCAATTCCAATCCCACCATCCCAAAATTACTGCACAATTGGCATAACCATTTCCTTGCATTTAATACTATAATCAACACTCAAAAACATAATCAACCCACGATAACAACCCAAATAATCCAAGAGTTATGCAACTTAAAGCCAAGCATTCCATAAGCTACAATACTAACCACATCAGCTATAATTAAAAAAAGAAAAAAAAAATTACCAAAAATTTGTTGGATTTTTGGATGTTTGGCTGAGATACTCTTAGAGATAAATGTTAGTAACTTTCTGGCTTTGTTTTTGCTTTGGCTTTGGCTTTACTTGAGGAAGAAGATAAAGAAAGAAGGAATAGAGAAAATATAGAACATTTGTTGTGTAAAGATCTCAGCATTTCATTCATTTCATTATATTTATAGATATTGTTAAGAAATATGAAACCAAAAACATAAACCAGAAACATAAAATGATGTTGGACTGAAAATAAAAAAGGATCAGTAACATGACACAACAATTTTACGTGGTTCAACAGAGTAAACTATGTCTACATCCACGGTGCTCCGGTAACGGAGCCTATGCTATAATCTCAGAGAAATCCAGAAGAATACAAACTAAGAACGTTCTACACATAGTAGAACTTCAAAAGTCTTCTACAAAACACACACATAAATCACTCAAAATCTCTCACACAGAAGAAGAACAAAGGAAGAAGATAAAGAATTAAGTGGGTATATAAAACAAAACTTAACTCTGATGGATCTATCCAGAAACACAAGGCATGACTAGTAGCAAAAGGATACTTGCAGCAGTTCGGAGTCGACTACAATTAAACGTTTGCTCTAGTTGCTTGACTTGACACTATAAGGGCCCTCCTAGCATTAGCTGCTAAAAAAGGTGGAAAATATATCAACTAGATGTGAAGTATGCATTTCTTAATGGCTATCTTGAAGAAGAAATCTATATAGAGCTGCCACACGGGTGTTGTCGTACAAGGACAAGAAAATAAAGTACGAAGGTTAAAGAAGGCCTTATACAGATTAAAACAAGCTTCGCGAGTCTGGTACAGCTGAATCGATAGTTATTTGAGCTACAGTGAACCAACACTATACATCAAGACCCAAGGTATGAGCAATACTCTCATTGTTTCTTTATATGTTGATGATCTTATATATACAGGAAACAACGAGAGATTGATAGAGGAGTTTAAAAAGGATACGATGAAGACATTCGATATGACAAACTTGGGCTTGATGCACTACTTTTTGGGAATTGAGACAAATCAATGTGATGAAGGAATATTCATTTCCCATCAAAAGTACACTGAAGATATCATTAAAAAGTTCAAGATGAATGTTTGCAAAACTGTGACAACACCGCTTGATAGTACTAAAGCGTTGAAGAAAGAATATGGTTCCTCACCAGCAAATAACTCTATTTTTCGAAGTCTTATTGGAAGTCTTCTATACCTAACAACTACTAGACCAGACATCATGTACGCAACTAGCATGCTATCAAGATTCATGCAGAATCCAACTCAAGTGCATTATGGAGCTACAAAAAGAATACTTAGGTACCTAGAAGGAACTAAAGACTACGACATTTGGTACAAGCCCACTACTAGTTCAAAATTGTTCAGGTACACATACAGTGACTGGACAGGTTCATAATATGACATGAAAAGCACATATGGTTATGCTTTTACACTTGGCTCAAGCATTTTCTCTTGGGCATCAAAGAAGCAAGCAACAGTTGCACAATCATCTGCAGAGGCAGAATATATTGCAGCAGCATTTGCTACAAGTCAAGCGTTATGGCTCAAGTATATATTTGAAGCAAACAAAGCAATTTCGACCAAGTACTGCAAAACTGAAGAACAATTGGTGGACATTTTCACTAAGGCACTACCAAAAGACAAGTTCGAGTTGCTACGAAGCAAGATTGGAGTAACAAAATGCACACCAAGGAGGAGTGTTGAAATAGGTGATGTGCATTTATTTCTAGAAGATTATAGAAATTGTTTAAGTAATTAAATTTCTAAAATTATCTAGGATAGCATATAGACTAGCATCTAGAAAATAGCAGTGAAAAAGATGAAAAAGTGATATGTAATCTAGCACCATGTTAGAAAAATATAGAAAAATATAATATAGCACCATGCTAGAAATATCTAGAAAAATGTAATGTAGCACCATGCTAGAAAAATCAAGAAAACTCCAGCCTACTTTAGATGTGTATAAATAGGAAGCCTAGCTTCCACATGTACTAGAACAATTACAAAAAGCAATAAGCCTTTTCTATTCAATTTATCCATACATGTCTCATATTTCCTTTTCCAATTAAACTCATTATCATTTGTTACTCCTATTCATCAATTAAACCAAGAATATCCATCTATTCAATTATCAAAAACTAACAGTAGGTGCTACTATTTCTTTCCTATAATTATCAAGTCCTTTTGAATGAACTTTTTTCCAATTTCCTGTTTATTACTAGTAGCTTTATTTGGTGTTTTTTGATCTCTGTTATTCTGTTGAGCATTTATAGTGAGCGTTCTTAATGCTGTTTGAGTTAATACTTTTACTGCAGTTGTAGTGGTTTCCATTCTTTTTTTTTTTATATGGATTGGATGGGCAGAGAAGTATATCATGGGGATCCAAAATGGAGTGCATCTGAGATAAAAGCCTATGATCAAGGTGTTAGAGAAGGTGCATTTGGTTTGCTATTGAATTGAGTAAGAACTAAAAATTGATCATCAGCACTTAGCTTTTTCTAACAAGTTGCCATATGTTATTAGAGGAGCTTAAATAGAGGAGCCTCTTCAAAACCATCTAATTAATAAGCTAATTAGGTAGGGGACCCATGTTATGTTCTTTCACATTAAAATAACATCGTTATCCGCTTAATTTGGCTTCAACCAAACCAACCCTTCTTTTTCATTCCATTGAATTTCATTGCATATTCCTTTCCATCACTTCTAACCTTTATTTCCAACTCTTTCTCTCTATGTTCAAAGCTCTAGGAAAATAGATCAAGTTATTGTCACATGAATTTGTCAATTTTAATTTGTATATATAATTATATATGTTTTATAAGTGGCTTTATTGGCTTGCAGATGAGCTAGCAACCAATTAAGTTGAAGAGTTTAGTCCCTCTGCAAATTCCAAATCGCACATGCAGCAGGCTCCTAGATGAAATAAAAAGGGAGACAGGGGTAATTAAAGTTAGATTGATATATATATATTCAATTGTATTTCTGTCCACTATTCTTTCTATCCATTAGACACGTGTAGAGAGCTGAGTCCATACATACATACATAAAGTCAAAAGTTGAGCAAAATCCTAAATTTATTAAAATTTATTTTGCCAACATTGTTAATCACCTTTGGGCTTCAACTAGCTAATATGTTCGATTGGAGAAAAATGTAGCTGATATATAACAAGTTTGAGGCATTGAGAGATATTCTTAATGTCTCAGACAAAATTCTCCAAAAATGAGTCTTAAAAGGGTGGAAATTTTTCCATTTACATGCATGTCCGAGGCAATATGCATGCATGTCTGAGCCTAAAAATAAGCATAACCCTAACATATGTATGAGGTATAAATGACTGAGGTCAACATGTCTGAGGCTTATATGTCTGAGCATAAGTGTCTGAGAGTAAGAAGTGTGTGATTGAAGTGTCCAAGAAAAAAATGGTCGAGGGTAATACTAAAGTGTAAGGTTTCAGAATGTCTGAGACACACTCACGGAGTGTCCGACCATACCCAAAGCCTCAGCCGACTTTCACATGCATAAGTCTATGTCTGGTCAAATAGTATGATCAAGAAAATCATCAATGAGGAAACTGTGCTTCATCACACAAAATAAGATACTTCTCATTACTTCTTTTGGGTAAAGTAGAAGCTTGCAGCAGGGGAGAGCTCAAACAAGCAATATTTTGAGAAAAAAGTTTGGATATAATCCAAAATGCCTCTCTATTTTAGGTAGCTACAATTGTCTTCCTCAATATTAAAGAAATGTCACTATCTGGTATATACGTTGATTTTATCCATATGGATTTCAAATATGGATGTCAAATATATTGTATTTTAGTTTAATGTAATATATATGTTAATTATTAATCCTAAAATTACTACTGTTATTACTGCTCTCATATTACAATTGTTGCAGAGTTAATGTTATTACGTTTTGTATTTCGTTATTGATATAGTGCGTTTCACTTGATGTCGGTTAGTTTATGAGGCTTCTGAGATTGTTCCAAATGGCTTCTTCGTGACCGCCAGATCTCACCGAGCACTGTTTCAGTTATATCCGAAGTTTTGCAATGCAACGATTCATTCTGTAATTTTCTAGGGTTTTCTAGTGATTGAGTAGAGAGAGAGGCTTTGTGTAATTCTTTGTCTTTGTCCTTAGTTTTTCTTCTGTGCGAGAGATTCTGAGTGATTTACTGAGTGTAAATCTTTCTGTGTGTTTTGTCGAAGACTTCTAAAGTTCTACTGTGTGTAGAAAGTTCTTAGTTTGTATTCTTCTGGATTTTTCTGAGATTATAGCATAGGCTCCATTACCGGAGCACTGTGGATGTAGACAAAATTTACTCTGTTGAACCATGTAAATTGTTGTGTCTTGTTACTGATCCTTTTTTATTTTTGGTCAAACGCCATTTTATGTTTTTGGTTTCATATTTTTAACATTTGGTATCAGAGCTTTAGGGTTCTTAGAGTTTATTGACTTTTTACGTTGTCAGTCTTGTTTAGGGTTCTTTCTTTTAATCTGAGAAGGCTCTCCATTGGAAACATTGTAGGTCTGTAAAGATTAGAGGATTTTTCCCTTTCTTGTTTTTCTGTCTTTTGATTTGTGCCGATTATAATTTTTATCTTTAAAATCTTGGTATTTGTTGTGGTATATTTTAGATTAACTCACAAATGCACGAATCAACAAGTAATAAAGTAGTTTTAAATTAAAAAAAAAACCTGTATCGATCCCACGAGGAATAATGTCTCTAGTGATGAAATTAAATCAATTGTAAATTAAATTTAGAAAATTAAAAGAGAGTTTGTTTGATTTTTGTGTGTATCCAAGCATGAATTAAAATGAAAGCAATATTAAAAATAAGTACAAGGCAGCAAGTAGTATTATCAAGATTTTAAGAAAACAAGGATTATGACTTCACCACTATTACTCCTATTTAGCCCTAATGCATTATAGATTCATAGGTTAACCCCCATTTAACCACATATGACTAGAAGTTGATTTCTCAATGCATTCTAATCTAGCAAGCACAATGTATTTAATCATCCCTAATATAAATACAGAAATTTAAGCCCTAAGACATGCAAACCCAATAAATCATGTTAAAGTTGTCACTAAGGCATGCAATATTTCTACAACCATGTATTTTATTGTTCATCCATACTTATATCCCTTATTTCTAAGCCAATATAAATACTTTATCAATCCACCTTTTCATGGAAGCATCAAGAACTAAAATAAAATATTAACCTTAAACATGAATCAAACTCAAATATGCATTAAACACTAAATAGTCATAATAGGGTTACATCATAATCCTCATAGAAAATTAGTTACACATGATCTCTAAATTATCCATCAAATAAATAAGAGACAACATAGTTTAAATCACAAAGAAAATAAGAGTAAAGAGATCAAATCCAAAGTTGATGGCTGCTGGAATTTGTTCTTCAATCTTCTTCTCTTGGCTTCTCCAAACTATGATCCAAGTCACAAGATTGACTCCTCCAATGGCCTATGCGACGTCGTTTGGGAGGACCTGTTTAGAATGCTGCCGCGTCAACAACACGTCTGCCACTGTACAGCTTCAATAAATGGTTTGATTATTTGCAAACGTGAAGTATTAATTAAATTGACGCCCTCTACAGTGACATGTATTTCTACTGTACATGTCACAGTGCCTGAAAATTAATTTGGAGGCAAAACTCCCTCTCAAAAATTTCGTCCAAAATTAGAATATAACTGGAAGTTGGTTGAAAAATTTTTACGATTTATCGTCACAAATCAATATTTAAGCATATGTGACCGATTAGCAACAAGATTTTCCCTAAACAAATAAATAATATAATTTTATACAGTAAACAGTGACAGCATTTTTTAAATCCATCACAAAATAAATCAAAAAATTTAAAAAATGTTTCCCGCCCAGGGATTTAGCCCCACTATTCATGTTAATTTGTGACGGGCAAAAATGCGTGACATTTGCTCTAAAATAAATTAAAAATTGTGACGGCCATTGATAAGTCCGACACTATAAACACCTTTATGTGACGGGCAATTTACCGTCACAAGGATTTCCATCACAAAAGCCCCGTTTTTTTTTGTAGTGTGGCTTGGCCGAAATTCCCTTGCACTAGGCTTTGTGTATCACAATCTTACTATGAAATAACACTCAAAACTGAATATAAAACCTTAAATAAAGCTGCTATTTTCCGTGAGAATGGAGAGAAAAGAACAGGGGTATGCAACTGGAGAGGGAGAGAGTGTTGCCTTGAGGGCTGGTGGTGTAACTTGTGTGTGAGAGAATTATTTTCACTCTCATGGTAGCAATGTATTTATAGGAAATGTTTAGGAGAGGTTTAACCCTAAAACCCTTCTAAAACCTAGAGAATATAGGAGATAATATGTAAACTCAATCTCCAACTCCTATATTCCCTAGCATGGCCGGCCACCTCAAGGAGAGTAGGGTAATTTGTTTCATGTTCACACTAGTTTTAAGAAAACATTCCTTATCTCTTTAGGAATCAAATTTATATTCAACTCTAATTCCTTTTAATCTAGATATTATTCCAATTAATATAATTAGAATAATCTGACCTTCCATGTGGCATATGATGTGGCAAATTTCGTACACATGGCTGAAGTGTGGTGACATGGCAGTCCAATCATCAATAGCATCATAGTACGACAAAATACTTTCCTTTTATAGCTTCCATGACCGCCAAGCAGATTCCAAGTACCTTTTAAATGACCAAATGGACTCATAATTCATTTATTCTAATTGCCTTATATTTACAAGAATATCTTGTTTGAATAATTTGGACATCGGTAAGACACTCAAATTCTAATTGCCCCGAGATTGTGTAAATCTGCCGCAACTGTTGGAAATATTGATTTTGTAAATCAAACTGACACTAATTGGCAAAACCATTTGCAATGAAACTTTTCAGAATTTAATCCTAGTTAATAAGGAATCACTGGCAACTGAAATCGTACAAAAACTCAAAGTGTGGCTCCAGATATGATTTTCTCAGTAAAGGTTGCGCAGAAATACAGTAATTCCAGCATTTGTCTCTCTTTTACTGAAAATAGAAAAATACATTAATTAAGTATTTTTCATCAACAATTAATCATAAACTAGTTTAAATTCAATATAAAAAGTGGCATAAAAATATTAACATTTTATGACTATTAGTATTGATCCTAGGGCTTGTCCTCGTTTCTCTGAGTCTACTTTTTGGATCATTGTCATTATGGTAGAAACCGTTGGTTTTTTCTATATCCTTAGAGATCCGTAGATCCTTTGTCCTTTTTTTTGAGTCTGTGTGACTGTGTCTGTCTAGGAAAACCAAGAGTTTCTTTAAGGTGTTAGTTTAATCCCAGTTTTTGCTAATGACTGGAGGTCCTGGTTTTCTTTCAGAGAACGAGAGGTTGTAGATCAACTTTTTTAGGTTGATCAATTCTGTCTTTTATTTTTATTGAATAATTTGTTTATTCTGTTATTTTCTGTGTGATACATCAATCTCTCTTGCAATTTTATTTTTTTATTTCTGTGTGTTATATATATTTTTCTTCTGTGTGATATATATATATATTCTATTTTGAAGTTTTTCTTTTACTGATTAATTTATGTATTCTGTTTTTGCTTTGTGGGATACTATGTGTTTTATTCTCCACTATATTTTGTTTTCTATTCTCTGTGATATACTATGTTTGCTAAAGTTGGAGTGGAAGTATTTGATGGTAAGGGAGATTTTCTTTTGTGGAGAAGAAAAACAAAAGCAGTGTTGGTTCAGATGAAAGTTGCTAAGGCAATCGATGGTTCATACATCTTTGGGACCGATGATACAAAAAAGGTAAAAATTGATGACATTGTCTTTAGCACCATTATACTACATTTGTCGGATAATGTACTTTTAAAAGTGAACGAGGTAAAATCTACTACTGAACTTTGGACTAAACTTGAATCTCTGTTTCTTACTAAATCTTTGCCTGATTGTATTCATTTGTTAGAAAAAAAAATTAGTTTTAAAATGGATTCTAATAAAGACCTTGACTTTAATCTTGATGCTTATAATCGTTTGTTGTTAAGTTTGACTGACTGTGGGGAAAAAAATTCTGAAGAACATCATTATGTTATTTTAATAAATTATCTGCCTAAAACTTTTAAAGATGTGAAAAATATAATTAAGTATGGTAGGGATACTCTCACTTTAGATTCTGTTTTTAATGCTTTAAGGTCTTGAGAGTTCGAATTTAAAACAGAAGTTAAAAATGAGGGTCTATTTGTTAGAGGGAGGTCTTTCAATAAAAACAATAGCTTAATAAAAACATGTTTAATTCGAGAAGTAATTTAGGCAAAAATTCAGTAATAGTTTTAGTAACTATAATTATAGAAGCTATAATAATAGTAATAGGCTTTGCTAAGAAACAAAGTCAGTTGATTAAAAACTGCTACAAAAGAAAGATGGATGAAAAAGACAAGGGACAAAATGTAAATGGTAGTAATAAGAGTTTGTCTGGTGAGTTGTCTGTAGTTTCTTTTGATCCTGTTTCATGTGAAGTGTTAATGGTTTCTTATGTTATTACTAATTCTGAATGGGTTCTTGATTCTGGATGCTCTTTTCATATATGCCCTGATGTTAATGCCTTTCATGATTATTCAAAAATAACTATTGGAAAGTAATGCTTGGAAATAATTTATCCTGTGATATTGTTGGTACTGGTAGTATTAAACTTAAATTGCATGATGGATCTGTTAAATCTCTTTCAAATGTGAGACATGTACATAATTTAAAAGAAATCTTATTCCATATGCATGCCTGATGAATGTGGTTATACTTGTAAAACTAAAAATGGTGTAATGAAAATATCTAAAGGTTCATTAACTGTTATGAAAGGAATCAAGAGAAATGGCCTATATATATTACTTTGAAATACATGTAATGATTGTTTAAATGCTTCTGTGAATGATTATGTTGATAATATTGTTATGTGGCATAAAAGGTAAGGTCATATGAGTGAGAAAGGTTTGTATTATCTTAGCAAGATGGATGTTTTTGGTAAGGACATAATTCACAAGTTAGAATTTTGTGAGAACTGTGTGTTAGGAAAAACATCATATAGGTTGAACTTTAATGTGAGTGTGAATAGAGCCAAGTCTGTGCTTGATTATGTGCATGCTGATCTGTGGGGTCCTTCATGTGTCCAAACTCAAACTGATAAACATTACTTTATGTCCATAGTTGATGATTTTTCTAGGAAGGTATGGATAAGTCTATAAAAGTCTAAGGATGAGGCCTTTGCCAAGTTTAGGGACTAGAAAACCCTTGTAGAAAACCAAGTAGATAAGTCTGTTAAGGTTTTAAGAATTGACAATGGTCCTGAGTTTTGAAATAAAGAGTTTGATGAGTTCTGCACCTCTAGTGGTATCCTTAAGCATAAAACCGTTAAGCATACACCATAGCAAAATGGGTAGCTTAAAGGATGAATAGGACTTTGTTAGATAAGGTTAGATGTATGCTTCTCTCCTCTGGTCTTCCTTCTTTGTTCTGGGGAGAAGCCATTATGTCTGCTGCTTAGTTGGTAAACCTGTCTCCTTCCTCTACCTTAGACTTTAGAACCTCTAAGCAGGTTTGGTCTGGAAAGCTTCCGGACTATAGTAGGAAAACTTGAACCTAGGAGTTTGAAATGTGTCTTCTTAGGTTATTCTCAGAGAGTGAAGGGTTATAGACTCTGGGTTAAGGAAGCTCAAGGTTTTAAAGTTATTATTAGCAGAGATGTTATTTTTAATGAAAGTAAAATGCCATGTAAACAGAAAGGTCAGAGTGAGCCTGAGTTAGAAAACCAAGACAGTCAGCCTTCTAGAGAGTTAAAGTTATTTTTTGAGGTCGAGAATAATTTAGATAGTGATGAAGTCAGTATTGAGTCAACTAAGTTAGAGGAAAATATTGAGTTGAGTTTAGATAGTGAACCCGAGGACAATTTATATAAGGACGGGGTTTCTAAGTCAAGTTCTAAGGAAGTTGTGACACCAGGTGATAGGCATAAAATGTTAATATTTTTATGCCACTTTTTATATTGAATTTAAGCTAGTTTGTGATTAAATGTTAATGAAAAGTACTTAATTATTGTATTTTTCTGTTTTCAGTAAAAGAAAGACTAAAGCCGGAATTACTGTGTTTCTACGCAATCTTTACTGAGAAAATCATATCTAGAGCTACACTTTGAGGTTTTGTGCGATTCAAGTTTAAAATGATTCCTAACTCACTAGGCTTAAATTCTACAAAGTTTCATTGCAATTAGTTCGGCCAATCAGTGCCAGTTTGATTTACAAAATCAACATTTCCAACAGTTGCGGCAGACTTACACCATCTCAGGAAAACTGGAATTTGAGTGCCTTCCTGATGTCCAATTTGTGTAAACAAGGTATGTCTGGAAATCTAAGACATAGACCTAACTTTTGAAACAAGAATAAGTGGATTTGGAGTTAATTTTATTACCCAAATTCTACTTGGAATCTGCTTGACGGTCATTGAAGATATAAAAGGAAAGTTCTATGCTTACTTGGACTACCATGTCACCTTTTACCAACCATGTGACCGAATTTGCCACATCATATGCCACATGGGAGGTCAGATTATTCTAATTTAATTATTGGAATAATATTTAGGATATAAGGAAAATGAATTAGAGATTGATTTTTATTCCTTGAGAGATAAGGAATGTTTCCTTATCTCTAGTGTGAACATGAAGCACAAAATACATTCAAGTCCCTAGGGTGGCCGGCCAGTAGAGGAAATATGGAGTTTTAAGATTATGTAATATTATATCTCCTATATTCTCTAGGGTTTAGAGATACCTTAGGGTTAAACCTCTCCAAAACCTCTCCTATAAATAGATACAACATTGAAGAGTGAAAAAACACAATTCCTTACACTAGTTACAGCCCTCACGGCTACAACCATTCTTCTCCCTCTCCAGCTGCATATTCCCTTCCTTCCCTCTCCATTCTCACGGCAGCATAACAAGTTTTCTTAAGGTTTTTATTCAAATATTGAGAGTATTTTACATAGAGAAGAAGTGAAACACAAAGCGAGAATCAAGGAGGAATTCGGCTAGCATTCTTGGAGGAGTCATCTTGGTTCTTGATCATAGTTTGGAGAAGCAAGAGGAGAAGATTGAAGACCAAATCCAGCAGTCATCAACTATAGATTTGATCTCTTCACTTTTTATCTTTTTGTTATTCATTCTATGTTTTCTTTTTATTAGTTGATGAATAATTCTAAGAACATGTGTAGCCAATTTTCTATGAGGATTATGATGTAACCCTATTACAAGTATTTAGTGTTTAATGCATATTTGAATTGATTCATATTAAAGGTTAATATTTTATTGTAGCTCTTAATGCTTCCATGAAAAGGTGGATTGATTAAGTATTTATATTGGCTTAGAAATAAGGGATATAAGTATGGATGGACAATAAAATACATGGTTATAGAAATATTGCATGCCTTAGTGACAACTTTAACATGTTTTATTGGGTTTGCATGTCTTAGGGCTTAAATTTCCATGTTTAGATTAGAAGTAATTAAACACGTTGTGCTTGCTAGATTAGAATGCATTGAGAAATCAACTTCTAGTCATATGTGGTTAAAGAGGGGTTAACGTATGAATATAGAATGCATTAGGGCTAAATATGAGTAATAGTGGTGAAATCATAATCCTTATTCTCTTAAATCTTTGAATCTTCACTTGCTGCTTTCTTTATAATTCTTATATTGCTTTGCTTTTTAATTAATGCTAGTTACTCAACAAACAACAATCAAATACAACTCTCTTTTACTTTTAAAATTTAGTTTGCAATTGATTTAAATTTACTACTAGAGACATTATTCCTCGTGGGATCGATATCGGAATTCTTCTTTGAACTCTTCTTTATTACTTGTTGATTTGTGCACTTGTGAGTTAATTATACCACAACACCAGGGTATCTTCTCACTAGAGATAAAGCTAAAAGGAAAATCATTCCTAATAAGAGACTAGCCTTTGTTGATTATATATCCTATGCTTTAGTCACTTTCTTAGATCTATCTGAATTTGAGCTTAAGACTTATATAGAAGTTATTACGTCTAAACATAGAAAATATGAAGTCCCTTCATTTGAACAAAACTTGGGAACTTGTGAAACCTTCTAGTAATCCTAGGGTAGTTGAGTCTAAATGGATTTTCAAATTAAAAGAGAGTGTGTCCAGTTCTGAAACTGTAAGGTTTAAGGCTAGGTTAGTAGCCAAAGGGTTCATTCAGGTTGAGGGTATTGACTACAATGAGATTTTCTCTCCTGTAGTTAAATACACCACTACTAGAACTGCTCTAGCTCTTATTAGTCATTTAGATTGGGAGTTAGAACAAATGGATGTTAAGACTGCTTTTCTAAATGGGGATTTAGAAGAAGTCATTTACATGAGACAGTCAAAGGGGTTTAAAGTTAAGGAAAAATGAATTGAATTGGTTTGTTTATTGAAAAAGTCTTTATATGGCCTGAAATAGTCTCCAAGACAGTGGTATAAACGTTTTGATTCTTTTGTTATTAAATTTGGTTTTATGAGAAGTCAATTTGATACTTGTTTATATTTTAAAGATTTAATGACTGATAAAACTGTTTATTTTCTTTTATATGTGGATGATATGTTATTAGCTGGTCCTAATCTTTCTGTTATTCAAGGTGTTAAGAAATTATTAAAATCTAAATTTGATATGAAGGATTCAGGTTGTGATAAAAAGATTTTGGGTATTAACATAGAGAGAAACAAATCTAAGTTTACAATGAAACTTTCTCAATCTTCATATTTGAAAAAGGTTGTTTCTAAATTCTTCATGGAAAATGCTAAACTTGTTAATGTTCATCTGGGTGGTCATTTTAAGTTGTCTTGTAATCAGTGTCATGTTACTGAGTTTGAAAAAGAAGACATGCTTTCAGTTCCATACTCTAATGCTGTTGGTTCTGTTATGTATTCTATGTTATGTACTAGACTTGATTTAGCTTTTTCTATCAATGTTTTGAGTCGTTACATGTCAAATCCTAGAAGAGATCACTAGGAAGCTATGAAATGGCTTATTAGGTATCTTAAAACCACAGAGTTAAAGGGTCTAATCTATAAAACGAATAATGCTGGTGTTGAATTGCTTGGCTTTATGGATTCTAATTTTGCAAGAGATAGAGACAATAGAAAATCTATTTCTTCTTATATGTTCACTGTGTGTGGTAGCTGTATAAGCTGAAAGTCACATCTTCAGTCTGTAGTAGCTCTGTCTACTACAAAGCCTGAGTATATAGCTGCTAATGAGGCAGCTAAAGAAGCTGTATGGCTGAAAGGTTTATTAGAGGAATTGAAATTTTTCACTCATGAGGTAATGTTATTTTCAGATAGTCAAAGTGTTATTCATTTATGCAAAATCCTGTATTTCATGAGAGGTCTAAACATATTCAAGTCATATATCATTTTATTAGAGATCTGATTTTTAATAATGTGTTTGGTCTTGATAAAATTCTTATTGAATTTAATCCAGCTGATATATACCAAGTTACTTCATCTTAGCAAATTCAACACTTATGCTATAATTTCTGTTTTATTAATTATAACTTCAGGTTGCTCCAAATTGGAGTTAACTAATTCTTTTCTGTTTTATTATTTGTGTTATGATGGTCAAGAGTTTATGCTATAATTTCTGGAGAACTTCTAAGTATGTTTTAGGATTAGGTGGAGATATGTTAATTATTAATCCTAAAATTACTACTGTTATTATTGCTCTCATAATTACAGCTGTTGCACAGTTAATGTTATAACGTTTTGTATTTCTTTATTTATATGGTGCGTTTCACTTGATGTCGGTTGGTTTATGAGGCTTCTGAGATTGTTCCACGTGGCTTCTTCGTGACCGCCGGATCTCACCGAGCACTGTTTCAGTTATATCCGATGTTATGCAATGTGACGATTCATTCTGTAATTTTCTAGGGTTTTCTAGTGAGAGAGTAATTCTTCATCTTCTTCCTTTGTTCTTCTTCTGTGTGAGAGATTTTGAGTGATTTACTAACTGTAAATCTTTCTATGTGTGTTTTGTAGAAGACTTTTGAAGTTCTACTATGTGTAGAACGTTCTTAGTTTGTATTCTTCTGGATTTCTCTGAGATTATAGCATAGGCTCCGTTACCGGAGCACCGTGGATGTAGACAGAGTTTACTTTGTTGAACCACGTAAAATTGTTGTGTCTTGTTACTAATCCTTTTTTATTTTCGGTCCAGCGTCGTTTTATGTTTCTAGTTTATGTTTTTGGTTTCATATTTCTTAACAATATCTATAAATACAATTAAATGAAATGAATGAAATGCTGATATCTTTACACAACAAATGTTCTATATTTTCTCTATTCCTTCTTTCTTTATCTTCTTCCTCAAGCAAAGCCAAAGCAAAGCAAAAGCAAAGCCAGAAAGTTACTAACATTTCTCTCTAAGAGTATCTCAGCCAAACATCCAAAAATCCAACAAAATTTTGGTAATTTTTGTTTTTGTTTTTTTAATTATAGCTGATGTGTTTAGTATTGTAGCTTATGGAATGCTTGGCTTTAAGTTGCATAACTGCTGGATTATTTGGGTTGTTATCGTGGGTTGATTATGTTTTTGAGTGTTGATTATAGTATTAAAGGCAAGGAAATGGGTATGCCAATTGTGCAGTAATTTTGGGATGGTGGGATTGGAATTGATGGAAATATTGGATAAAATGTTGGATTTTTGTGGATGGTTGGAACCGGGGATAAAGAAGATTAATTTTAAGGTATTATTAAGTGTAATTTGATTTTTAGTGTGTTAATTTTGGAGCAAGACAAATTTGGCTTGGTTTAAAAAGTGAGCAATCCATTCCGTCGTTATGTCATTATGTGTACTTTTTCAATGAACAAGCTGGTATTTCTTTGTGCAAACTAATAATGCTTGTTTTTGGAATGAGTTTCTTTTAATACTAAATATATTTAAATGGTTTAGATTTTAATTTCAATCTAGCTAGTCTATGGTAGCTAATGTTTGAACCAATGCAAGTTATTTAATCAATTGTGCGTATAAATGGACATACTAGAATATTATGAATTTATGATTTTTGTTCTACTTATTTATTGAGATATCCAAAATAGTTATATCCTTAAGTTTTTCAGGTACGTCCATACATGTATTTGTGATTATGCTTTCCTTAAAGTATTGGAAATGGAAATTACTATTTCGTTACAAGGTTGAAATATTTAAATAAATACTGGCTTAGAGTCGAGCCAAATGGTAACAGAATGTTTGTGATAAGTCTTTGAGGTTTGGAGCATATAGTTAAATGACTATTTTTTTGACTTATGATATAATGATGTTATAACAAATCTTTGTTAGGTAGTGTAATACAATTTAATGCATATGGCATCTATAGTTTATTTCCTCTTCCCCTTTGATACTATGGGATACTTACTTACTTTTAAAGGCGCCTTTAAGCTTGGAGAGTACTCAGCTGGATGTCCTACCTATGCGGTAAGTAAATTGGTCCGCTAGGTAGTGAGATGTGGTATTAGTTCTTACATGAGCGTTTGAGTAAATTAGTCCGCCATGTAAAAAATATGATACTAGTCCTACATGAGCGTTAGTAATTAAATTAGTCTGCCATGTAGTGAGATGCATTATTGGTTACTTATCCATACTTGGTGTTGAGTAAATTGGTCCACCAAGTATAGAGTTCAAGGTAAGTGTTTATGGATTGGTTCTTGCATATTGATGTTTACATATATATACATACATATATATATATATATGTGGGTGCGTGTATTTTAGACATGTTTTTGCACATTGACGATGATTGAGTAGAAATTATGTGTTTCGGCCTGGAGATCACTCGGCTTAATGATGATGTGATTGGATACAGTAATGTGTAGATTAATATTTGTGAAAAGGAAATTCTTGAATACCATTACTTTATTGCTTCTATCATATGGATTTATAAAAGAATTTTAAAGATTACAAGAATCATTTACTTTACTTATAATATTTCGAGTTAATTTTTTATTTTTGAGTAATTAATTTGTACTTAACCAGAAGCAACTTTTTTTATACCATCACCAATTTTCTTTACTTGGCTTAGAGACATTAGAGAAGGGTAAAGTAACCTTTCAAGTTGCCTTCAAAACTTATTTTTCTTGAGGTCATGGCGTTTTGAAGTCTTTAAGTAAAGTTGATCTAAATCAAGTGTACATGCTATTTTATTACTGGACCATATTTTATTTTTTGAATGCTTAGTTTGTACTTATAATAAAAAAATAAATGAACTACAACCGATTTGATTCAGTAAAAGATACGTAGGCATACTGGTCCAACACTAGATGCAGTCGAATTATCAGTACCATTTATAATGTGCAATCCCTCACAGCTTTCCCAAAACCTTACAAGGAAGAGAGCCAAGCCCTCTTCAAATATTGAGGAATAAGACGTCCCCATGCTATTATAAGTCCAATTAGTCAAAATTAAATTGAGATCAAATTACAACTGATTGTAAATTGAAAGTTTGTAATTTTAAAAATTGATGATCTAAATTTTGAAATTGTGAAAGCCTAAAATACCAAAATACAATAAACCCAAAATTAAAGTCCCCTCCAAAGTCTCGGTGCTAGCTGCCAAGTCTTAAACCTATATTTTCCACACGTAATTACATTTGACGAAATATTTTTCCAAGAAATTAAAGCTGTTTCTGAAGCCAATATTTGCGAAATTCAACATGTTGACTGTTCCACCTTTGAATGTTTCCCAGGTGGAACCCATTGTCAAACTTGAGAGAAAAGCAAGTCTCTTTGTGGCTCTATTTTTAATACATAAAAAGCTTCTTTGATCAGCTTTTTACAATATATATATATATATATATATATATATACATATATATATATTTATATTTACTATCCAGCTTAACAGTTGGACTTAATAATCTTTTCATTAAAAAAAAATTTTATTTTTTTAGATCTAAATATTTTTTAGTACTTTATAAAATTAAATTTATTTATACAGGAGTTTCTACAACTGATTTGTGTGATTGATATTTTGTAATTTGGATAAAAATTGCACTTTTATCCAATTTAGTTACAATTGATAAATTCCATTAATTTAGAAGTCACGTACACAACAAATTATCTCTAAAATTAGTTTTTTCATTTTTTAATTGTACTAAAAACTAAAAAACATAAAAAAAAAAAAAAATCATAAATGAATTTCAATTTTTTTTCATGTTTTTAATTTTTGGTACAATAAATTAACGGAATTTGTCAATTTTAACTAAATTGGACAAAAGTGTAATTTTTTTTCAAATTAGAAAGTATCAATTGCACAAATTAATTGTAGAGACCTTTATATGAACAAATTCAATTTTAGAGAATACTAAAGTGCATTAAAACTTTTTTTTTTAGTTTTTCTCTATTTTGCTTTAAGTTTTATAGTATTTTAGACTATTAGGTTTAAAAAAATTAAAAAAAATGTTATATAAAACTCAACAATCAGATGTTAGATTGTTTTGGTTATTTATTTATTTATTATTATTTTTTGGTAGATTATAACTTTTAAAGCATTGAGAAAGATTTGGCAAAAAATTGTAAATTGAAAGTCTAAATTGTAATTTTAAAAATTGATGATCTAAATTTTGAAATTGTGAAAGCCTAAAATACCAAAATACAATAAACCCAAAATGAAAGTCCCCTCCAAAGTCTCGGTGCTAGCTGCCAAGTCTTAAACCTATATTTTCCACACGTAATTACATTTGACGAAATATTTTTCCAAGAAATTAAAGCTGTTTCTGAAGCCAATATTTGCGAAATTCAACACGTTGACTGTTCCACCTTTGAATGTTTTCCAGGTGGAACCCATTTTCCGACTTGAGAGAAAAGCTTTGACTGGTCCACCTTTGAATGTTTTATTTTTTATTGAAAAAAAAAAAATATATATATATATATATATAATACTATTTGTAAAGATTCAAGAAGAACCAGAAAGAAGAAGAGAGAAGAAAAAACAAGAGACATGAGAGAAAGATGGTAAAGTAAGAGATATAAAATGAATAGAAACTGGAATATGTTACTTTTACTAAAATCCATAAATGTTAGTTTACTAAAGATGCTTGATTACAATAAATATGCGTGTATATATATACATACACATACATACACACACACTTGGTTCCATGACATATAGACACACTCATAACAAGAAGCGAGAATGGTTTCTTTAAGAAATTCTGTTTACGTAATTAATTGTTACATCTTTATATTTGCCACAACTCATGCCATCGCTCAGCCAAACTTCTTATACTACTTCTGTCAAGGTACTAACTACACCAACAACGGTACCTACCAAACAAATCTCAATCGCCTACTCTCCATCCTCCCCTCAAACACTTCTATAGACTATGGATTTTACGATTCCTCGTACGGCCAGAACTCTGATCAAGTTCACGCAGTCGGGCTTTGTAGGGGAGATGTTAAGCCGGAAGCTTGCCGTACTTGCCTTACTAACTCCACAGATCTTCTCCCGAAGCTCTGTCCCAATCGGAAAGAGGCAATTGGATGGTACGACCGATGCATGCTGCGCTACTCAAACAGCTCCATTGTCGGAATCGTGAAGTATAATCCAAGATTCTTCATGTGGAATAACGGGAACGTATCATCGAATTACATTGCTGGATTCAATCAAGTGCTTACTAACTTATTGGCGGGGCTGAAAAATGAAGCTGCAGCTGGTGATTCTCGTCGAAAATATGCAATTGGAAATGCAATCGCTCCGAACTTTCAAACAATATATGGACTTATGCAGTGCACCCCGGATTTGTCCCAAGATGGATGCATCAGGTGCTTGGATTCAGCTATGGGGGATATTCCAAAATGCTGCAATGGAAAACAAGGTGGAAGAGTTATTACCCCCAGCTGTATCGTTAGGTTTCAGGTTTACACCTTCTATGAACCAACTAGTAACATTAGTAATGGGGGCACACCACCACTAACATCACCGACTTCTCCTCCTTCAACATCGGTAGATCCTATTCCTACCCAAGGTATATATTACTATTATTATATACATCCACCATTTTGATTACATATAGATCTTTAATTAACCACTGTTTTTTTTTTTTTTTTCTAAAAGCTAAAGCTTATAAAAATATGTAGCATAATATATAGTCGGTCTCTTGCCAGAAATCATCAATAATCTTAGTCCACAAAACCTCCTGTTAGAAAATATTGTAATAAAGTTCCATATTAGTAATTTGAGAATCCTGAAAAAAAACCAAGTGCTATATATATATAGTTGATTTTTTTTTTTTTCTGGTAAAGTAGTATTATTTTTTCTTCCTATGAAGTTAATAGTTTAGTCATGTGAATTTTTTACCCTACCCTTCTAATGTAAAATTTACCCTGCAGCAAAGAAAAGTAATACATCTCGGACTATCATCTATATAGTTGTGCCAATTGTTGTTTCTGTGGTATTAGTTATCTTCATCTGTGCCTATTTCAGACTGAAAAAGGTCAAGGGAAATGACAAAGGAAGACATATTAATTCATTTAGGTGGTCAAGTCACACAGAACCTGAACCTGAGGATGAAATTGCACGTGCGGAGCACCTGCAATATGATTTCAACACGATCAAAAACGCCACAGATTACTTTAATGCTGCAAATAAGCTTGGACAGGGAGGATTTGGTCTTGTTTACAAGGTAAGGGTTATATGAGCATGTTAGAGCAAAATATAAAATTATATGATTATCAACTTTCTAATAGCGTAAGCTTTTAAAATAAATGATAATTTAAATATTTGGTATCCAAATGAAAGATATCTTAAGATTTATGTTCAAAACTCAACTTCAAAAAAATTAAAAATCTTCATATGTAGGTCTGATTTCTTTTTAATTTTGGGCCTAATTTCTAAACTGGTTAAATGATATTAATTCACATTTGTTTCTTCTTTAAATTAAATTATTAATTTTGCTGTGATGCACTATTTTTAGGGTAAACTTTCCAACGGGGATTATATAGCGGTGAAAAGGTTGTCTCAAAATTCTGGCCAAGGAGTGCTGGAATTTAAGAATGAGGTTCTATTAGTTGCCAAGCTTCAACACCGAAATCTTGTTAGGCTCCTCGGTTTCTGCTTGGATGGAAATGAAAAGCTTCTTATTTATGAGTTTGTTCCAAATGCTAGTCTCGATCATTTCATATTCGGTACTCATGGATTTCTACTTTTTTTCCTCTCATATATAGTACTTCATTAGTGCAATATTAATTTTATTCATTCATAAGGGTATACACCTTTGCATATTTACTTGATTTAAACAATTTGTTCGTACTTTTAATAATGTAGATCCAATCAAGAGAGCAAATTTGGGTTGGCAAACGCGATACGACATTATAAAAGGCATTGCTCGAGGGCTCCTTTACCTTCATGAAGATTCTCGTCTTAGAATTATTCATCGCGATCTCAAAGCTGGTAACATTTTGTTAGATGCAAAAATGAATCCTAAAATTTCAGATTTTGGCATGGCAAGGTTGTTCATAGTTGATCAAACTCAAGACAATACAAATCGAATTGTGGGGACCTAGTGAGTACATATCTAACTATGCTTTCTTGTTTTATGGGATATGTAATTTGTACAGTAGAATCAATGTAGCTAGCTACGATATAAAGCATCTCGGTTAGAGTATAATTAGAAAAAATAAAACCTAATTATAGATACTAAGAAATTAATCCTAGTTGACTTTTTTTTTTCTTTTTTTTTTTTCTTACAGTGGCTACATGGCTCCAGAGTATGCAGTGAATGGACATTTTTCAGTTAAATCTGATGTTTTTAGTTTCGGAGTCTTACTTTTGGAGATTATAAATGGACAAAAAAATAATAGTTTCCATCATAGAGAAAATGTAGAAGACCTGTTAAGCTTTGTAAGTAACACAATCTCTTACAATTTCCTTTTACCAAAATTGCAAGTTTGTACAAAATTGAAAATATACATGAACATATCAAATTGTCAATAATTGACCTAATTCAGGCTTGGAGAAATTGGAGGGAGGGCTTAGCTACAAATGTTGTAGATGGCATGATGAGTGGTGGTTCAACAAGTGAGATAATGAGATGCATTCACATAGCATTGTTGTGCGTCCAACAAAATCCAAGTGACAGGCCAACCATGAATTCAATTGTTCTAATGCTTAATAGCAATTCTCTCACTCTTCCACTACCCTCACGCCCAGCATTTTTCATGTACAGCAGAACAAATATTGGATCAGATTACAATTCAGGGGCCACAGAATCTGAACCGTCCATAAATGAGGCTTCAATTACTGATCTTTACCCTCGATAGTATGTGACATTTTATCAGCAATAACATGTTATGAAATTTTAATTTATATCATTAACCCTACACGGACTATTTTCAATTCATTCAATTTAAAGTTAATGGTTAATTTTATTTTCAATTCTATTCTATTTTTTCAAAAAATGGCATTTTCAATTTTTAGGTGGTCCTGTTAAGAGCACCATCTTTTTTTTTTCTTTTTTTTCTTTTTTTTTTTCACAATCAACAAGGTAGACTTTTTTCCAATTAGATACATAGATGATTCACTCTCTGCCACACTTTTCTTTTTTTCTTTCCCCGAAACATTGACGGTGGACAAGTAAACATTGATTGAATGTATTTTGTTTTTGTTTATTATTATTTTTTTTAACGAACCTTAGAATCTTAATTATTAGGAAAATGCAATAAGTTTATTTTTGCTTTTCATTTATAATGTATTCAATCAATTTTCAAATTGATTGAATAAAATTCCATTTGTTTTGCAATACAATATATATATATATATATATTTGTATATATATATTTTTGTAGTTTAGATATTTTTTCAGATTTTTATTTGAAAATTGATGGGATACAATTTATATATATTTTATATACCTTAATACTTGATTTGAGCATGTTTTATTCACTTAAAATGGATTAATTTATATTTTTCTATGTTTTAGGTAGATTTGAGATTAAAGTGATGAAAAATGAAGAAACAGTGGCAAAATCATAATTAAACAGAAAAACTGAAGAAGCAGTGGCAAAACCGTAATTAACTGGACGTTGGCAGCAAGGCAGTGCAGCCTAGGTGCAGTGCCCAGGCGCCTGGATGGGCTCGAAGTTGGTCCGTTTAGGCACGTTTTTGTGTGTTTTGTAGCCCTAGATTTTTAGTTTAAATAGGTTTAAGTTATCTTGTAATAGGGTAGCCGTTTTGAGAGCAAAAACAACAAAGAAAAGAGATTTCTAACAATTATGAGTAGCTAAATCTCTCTCTTGGAAAAGAGTATTGTTCATTGCTAAAGTATAAGGTGTGAGACATTGTTTATAAGTTTTAATTCAATTATAATTATTCAATTTGTGTTCTTCCAATTTATTTGTTTATTATTCAATTATCTTTTAATTATAATTTGGATCCGTTATAATTATATGTGGATTGGGTATTTGCTAATTAAGAATTCAATCGTATTGAATGTTCTATATTTAGTAGCACTTTGATTTTAATAATTGCATGCTAAGCTTTTGTTAATTTCTTAGGAGAATGCATGATAGATTAAAGTTTTACAACGTTTGTAGAACTTGTTTATTGTTGGTTGCTATTGTTCTTAATGCTGTTCTGATTTGATTTAGATCACGTTGGTTTAGATATTTCAGAATTAGGATTAATTTACGATCGTATTTGAATTAATTAATTGTGAGAGTTAGAATAAAATTAGCCGTGCTGTTTTATTCAATCCAACATTGAATGATTATTTTTGGATATATTTGTGTCTGTGATCACCTGTTCTTTAGTTTTTGAAGATACTCTGACCCAAGGTTTTCTCCAATTGTTATTTTCAATATTTATTAATTTGTTTGCTTTAATTATTGAATTTCCCAACATAAAATCCCCCTCTTGTTTTTATAATTTTACTTTAATTGTAATAGATCGAATTGATTATTAGTCTCTGTGGGATCGACCTGAACTTGCTGCTACTACAGTAGTGTTTAAATTCAGTAATTAATTTTGGTGTTTACGACACGCATCAACGATGTACTAAATAAATAGTAGTTTTAGAACGAAATTGTTCTTGATAATCTATTATAAATAATAATTTTATGTTGTATTTATCGTTTTTATGTGCATATGCAATCTTCACTGTATATAGAAGAATTATATATATATATATATATTGCAGCTCAAATTAAGTCTATTTTACAGTTTTATTATCATAATTTTATTTTGGCTTTTAGATAGTTCAAAGGATTAAAATTATAAATTACATTTTTAATTTCAGCGTTTTATTTTTTTTAAATAAAATTTTAGTATATATATAAATAAATTTATATTTAATTATTAATTAAATTTTAAATTTGTAATCTATAAAGTTAAATAAAAAAGATATAATTCTATAATTATCAAATCGATCTGAATAAACGTGTGTGAGATTGAAATGAATAGAAATTAACAACGCAACCTCAATTAATGTCATTTTTTGAAAAGGTAAAACACTTTAGCCATCTACTCTGAGCCATCTGAACTGGAACTCCAAGCCATCTGCTCGAAGTGCATGTGGACCACGCACTCCAATAAAACGACAATAATTAATGATTGCATGTGGACCACGCCAATAATTAATGTCCCTTTTATCTTCTGCCACTCCAGTCTTAGTTATTGATTTTGTCTTCAAACTTCAAAAGCAGTGGGAAACCTTGCTATTTTCAAAAGTAGGTTTGAATACGCAGAAAGTTTCTCCCGGTTTGGTGCAACTTGGAAGGCAACCAAAATTCAACTCTAAAGTAAAATACCAAATTAATTATTACGTCTAAGCTATAATTTTTTTTATTGTTTTTTACTTTAAATATTATGCATGGGGATTCAAACAAGTCTCTACGTTTGCCACTAGTAATTCTTCCTATACACTTTTTGTTGAATAAAATCGCAAAGAAAATGAGTATATTTCTATGACTAGTGCTGCATTATATTTGTGAAAAGGACTGTAATTATTTAAAATTTCCACTTTGACTCTTCTTATTTCGTAGTGAACAATTTTCTAATCAATTTTTTTTGTTAGCTAGCCTGAAATCAGCTTGTGTAGTTTTGGGCCTTTCAGCTAAAGTGTACGAAACAAGCTCAACTTGGTAATATATTATGTTGAATTGTGTTCGTATTGTATTATTATTAAGTTATTGTGTTAAAAATAAATAAATTTGAATCCCTTTATTAAATTTCTATTAAGAACATATACAAATTTAAAAATTCAAATTTAACTTAGTAATTAAACCATAAAATGAATTTGTTATTTAAATTTACAAAATGGATCTGTTTGTTTCATATATCTAAAATTATTAAAGTACAAAAATACAAAACAATATATGTTTAAATAGTAAATTAAATAATTTTTAAAATTATACAAATAGCATAATTATATAAAATATAAATATGACTCTCTTCAATGAGTTCAATGAATTTGACCTGGTTTTCTCCTCTTTTGGTGGGAATCTTAGGCTAGCACATTGTTCTTTTGGCATGATTCCCATCAACCTTTACTTGTTTTAAGGAAGCAAAGGTAGGTTGCTGAGCTTTTGGCCTTGATCAGTGATGGGTTGCCTCCTCATTGATTGTCGAGGTCCTTGAAGTGTAGTCTTAATTCAGATAGTACATCCGAGCCTGACCTCGGTCAAAGCTTAACCACTCTGGTTGGATCCTTAGTCAAAATCGGCAAATAAACTAGCTAACCTTAGCAGTGATGCCATTCAACCTGGAAACAGTGTTAGGCTCGGTGAGCGAATTTTACTGGGCTCTAGTTCTTTTCAAAACCTGAGTCTTAATCTCAGTCAAGACAAAGCCCTCAGGCTGGAAACAAAGTCAGGCTCGGTGATCTAATTTTACTGGGCTGTAGTTCTTTTCGGAACTTGAGTCCTGATCTCAGTTGGGGCAAATTCCTCTTGATTGGAAACAAAGTCAAGCTCAATGAGCAAATTTTACTATGCTCCTTTCGGAACTTGAGACCTAACCATAGTCGGGGCAATTTGTCTTGACTAGAAGCTGAGTTAGGATCGATGAGTGGATTTTCAATCAAATCTCATTTAGACGGGACTTACGACAACACTTGGGAGGAAAAAGGCGAATTTTATTTCATTAATTGTAAGATAGAGCATTAGAGAAGTCTTTCTCTACTCCCATTACAATAAGCCTCACTGATAGTAATTTTTTCAATGTTCTACATTCCATGGGTGAGTGAGCACCTTCCCACTCAGCTCATTAAGGGGATAGATACTAGGCCTAAGTACCTTGATCACCCTATACTGTCCTTCACATTTGGTCCTAGTGTTCCAATATCATGCTCTTTCATGTTGATCATGACCTTCCTTAAAACAAATTCTCTTTGCCTAACTTTGGAGTTGTAATGTTCGATTGGCTGTTGCTAATATGTCGCGGCTCTGATTTGAACATTGGTTATCACTGATTCATTGTTTCTTCTCTATGATTAATAACTTAAGGTGAAATCATCAGTCAGGCCAGATCACAAATGAGATTGGTGATTGCTCATCTTTGAAAAGCTTGTGAATTTTCTGTATAAAAGTTATATAGTTGCTTTGATTGGATGATCTTGCTCTCTTTCAGTGTGGTTGTTGCTGGATATAATGTCTTTCTACAAATATGTTTACTGATTTGAACAAATGATTTCATGGTGCTTGTAAGGACTTGTCATTTAATGAGATATATGGCGACATATCATTTTCAATCTCAAAGTTGAAACATTTGGAATATCTGTATGTTTTCGAAAAAGCTTATATTGTTTTGCATAATTGTTATGGTTATTGATCTTTCTTTTACAGATGATGAATTATTATTGTTTTTCCATTGGGCTTTCAGAATTTTGAATATTAATCGTTTGATTGGATCAATTCCTTCAACCCCGTCCTAGATTCCAAACCTGAAGATTTTGTAAGTCATTTTTCATTTTATTCATACTCTTTTAAATTCTTATATAGAGGGTACCTTGGGCTGATTAGTGGACACATTATGGACACTGGTTCTAGAGATCTAGCACAGAATAATCTTAGTGGGGAAATACCAAGGCTTATATACTGCAACGAAGTTTTGCAGGATTTTTTCTTGTGACAAATTGCTTGCTTTAAAATGATTTTTGTATATGTTTTGCCTATGTATAAAATTTTTGTGGTTAACACTCAAGCTGTATTGAAATAGATAATGTATTTACCAGGAGAAGTGAAATGTTTTTATTATTTTATTTTATTTTTTTGCAGTTGTGTTGTGATAGAGGACAGTGGCATAGGACTTGCAGTTGCCAAAGCTACTGGAATGAAGTGCATTGTAACCAAGAGCGGGTATCTTATTTATCGACTAGATGAAGAAAATGTGATGTATTTGAGTGTTTTTTTTGGGGTCTATTTACATGCACTCCCTTGATGAGTGTCATAAACACCAAAATTAATTACTGAATTTAAACACTACTGTAGTAGCAGCAAGTTCAGGTTGATTCCACAGAGACTGATGATCAAACTATTTCTATTCCAATTAAAGCAAAATTAAAAAGACAAAAGGGGGATTTTATGTTGGGAAGTTCAATTATTAAAGCAAACAAATTAATAAATACTGAGAATAACAATTGGAGAAAACCTTGGGTCAGAGTATTTTCAATTACTAAAGAACATGTGATCACAGACAAAAATATATCCAAAAATAATCATTCAATGTTGGATTGAATAAAATAGCATGACCAATTTTATTCTAACTCTCACAATTAATTAATTCAGATACGATCGTAAATTAATCCTAATTCTGAAATATCTAAACCAACGTGATCTAAATCAAATCAGAATAGCATGAAGAACAATAGCAACCAACAATAAACAAGTCTTACAAACGTTGTAAAACTTTAATCTATTATGCATTCTCCTAAGAAATTAACAAAAGCTTAGCATGCAATTATTAAAATCAAAGTGCTACTAAACACAGAACATTCAATACGATTGAATTCCTAATTAGCAAATACCCGATCGACAAATAATTATAATGGATCCAAATTATAATCACAAGAGAATTGAATAATAAACAAATAAATTGGAAGAACACAAATTGAATAATTAAAATTTAATTAAAACTTATAAACCAAGTCTCACACCTTATACTTTAGCAATGAACGATACTCTTACCCGAGAGAAAGATTTAGCTACTCATAGTTGTTAGAAATCTCTCTCTTTTTGTTATTTTTGCTCTAAAAACGGCTCTCCTCTTTACAACAATCATAAAACATATTTATAGTAAAACCTAGGGCTAAAAAGTTTACAAAAACGAGCCTAAACGCTCAAATTCGTGCCCATCCAGGCACCTGGGCATTGCACCTGGGTTGCACTGCCTTGCTGCCAACGTCCAGTTAATTACGGTTTTGCCACTGCTTCTTCAGTTTTTCTGTTTAATTATGATTTTGCCACTGTTTCTTCATTTTTCATCCCTTTAAGCTCAAATCCACCTAAAATATATAAAAATATAAATTAATCCATTTTAAGTGAATAAAACATGCTCAAATTAAGTATTAAGGTATATAAAATATATATAAATTGCATCCCATCATCCCTCAACTTATATATTAGACTTTATTATTAGCTTTGTATTTTTACAAGACGATCAATGAGCTGGAAATTTTTTCAATGAAGCATGTAATAGGACAAGTGCTTCAATGAAGAAATTTTGAACTCTTTCTATCAAATGTTTTAATGTTAAATGAATTTCAAAGTGTTGTTTGACTACTTATTCTATTTGAATTGTATTATTACTAATTATATTGAATGGGCTGTGTAGAGATACCATATTAACATTAAAATGGGTGAGAAATAAAATTACTTAAATTTTAAATCATAAGTGAAAAAATATACGTGGAAAAAAATGAAAAAATGCCTATTATGACAGTATATAGATCGTCACAGTATGTTTAATGTGATGGCCTACCGTCACATGTGTTATATTGTGATTACTCATACTGGACACAAAATCAATGCATTACATCATTGTTTTCACAAATAACGGTATAAAGATCGTCACAGTATATTAAATGTGACGGCCTACGGTCACAAGTCCGTCACAGATGTTATATTGTGACGGAGAATATCTTATTGAAGTTTATTTTGGGATGGATTAGTTTTGGTCACACTTAACTTATCGTGACGGCATGTTGTCACAAAACTGTCACTAATGGTTAATCTATGAGGGTCTATATAGCATCCTAGATTCTTTGTCGACAGTAACTTTTTGGTGAGCGAGAATATTTATGACCAAGTTAATTCGTCGCACAATGTCTATTTTTTGTCACGAGGTGAAAAGTAAGTGGTCACTAAACTTTTTGTGTCAGACCTATTGTGATAGCCATGTGACATAATTTTATCTCACATAAAGTGGTTTTAGCGACGATTCGATCACATATACTATGCCTTGTGACTAATTTGCTGCCGTTACAAAAATGTCATTTTTCTTGTAGTGTATGTTCGTGCCAAGTTCACGTCAACAAATAGAAGACACTTACACAAGTCGGTGTTCCTAAATTAAAATTTTTGGAGTAAAATAAATAAATTGATGTAAGTTGTAGCGACAATTTAACCTATAATGTCGCTTATGTATGTTCGCACCAATTGGTGATTGATGTAGCTGATCACACTTTACCAAGCTAGAGAGAAATTGATGATGCACAGATATCACCTTCTTCAAATCTATTTTTCTTTATAGTTTGAAGAAGATCATGGTCATTTATTGAATCGATTGTTCAAATATGGCTATCATTCGTTGTGTATTTTGAGTAAATAATTAACAAAGCAATATTTATTATAATGAAATATTACAATTAACTTGTCGTCACTTATACAACACTTCTGTTAAACTTGTGTCGCATAAGTGACTACTTATGCAATACTTATGTCCAATAAGTGTTGCGTTAGTGTCCAATGAGTGCTGTGTAAGTAACCATTTACGTGAAAACTTATGTCCATTGTGTGTTGCCGAAATGACTACTTATGCAACACTTATGTCCAACACGTGTCGCTTAAGTGACCACTTAGGTTCATTGACTCAACGTTTCTAATAGTTTACTATCAGTGACAAATCAATGACAAAACATCAATAATAACTAATACTTGTGACGATTTGCATTTTAAATTTGTTAGGTATACCTTACAATAGCCTAACAGATGGAATAAATATTCTTAAAATTTTAAATATAAAATACATAGAAATATTTGAACCTACGACCAGTCAGTTAATAGTTGACTGCTCTACCATTGAGCTACTGAGGAACAAAAGACTTAAGGAAGCCAACTCTCGTTCTTTGGACCAACCTATGACCGAACAAGTTCATCACTCTTACCAAATGTGCCCTAAGAGTAATGCTAAATACAAATAAATGGACCCTTTAAAGGATTATTGATGTACCTAAGGGTGTACACTGGTTGGGTTGGTCGGGGTTTTAAAAAAAATCAACCCAACCCAACCTGAAAAAGGTATAAACCCAATCCAACTCAACCCATAGAGTGCGGGTTAGGTTGATCTGGTTAGTCGGGTTAATTTATCTTTAATTCAATCTAAATTAATTTTTTAATAAATTAAATTTTAATTGATAATTTAACTTTATTCTTATTTATTTTTGCAAAAATAAATTACATGAACTATTATAAACAAATATAATGCAAAAACTACCAAAACTCTTTACAAAATTAAAAATACAAATTACAATCCATATCCAACTAAAATTAAAAAATAAATTGTCTCAAATTAAAACAATCAATGTCAAACTAAATTATAACAAACAATCCATAAGCAATAGAAGATAAAAAAATAACATGTTTTTTCAATACAAAATAACAATCTTCAATTCTTCATGGCCTTATAATTCGAAAGCTTCTAACATCTATGATCCATTCATGGCCTCCAAGATTGATCCATCCATCCATGGCCTCCAAGCAAAAACACAAATACCAAATACCCTAAACATATATAAGTTACACAATTAGCCATATGTGAAATAAAAAAAAATCAAATAAATGCCTAAATTATCACAATTAGCCCTCTGTTTTGAAGCAAAAACAAAATTTCACAAAATCAAATGCCTAAACTATCACAAAATCAATAACCCGATGCAAAAAAAAAATAAAAACACAAAATATGATGCAAAATTTCTAATAGCCTAAGCCCGATGCATAAATTGTATTAGAAATAACAAAATTTCTCATATTAGAAATAATAGAACATGCATCAATTGTATTTTAGAACATGTATACAATAATTATTTGTATTTCAATTATATTGATATTTAGAAATAATAGAACATACACATCAATAACAGAAGTTACATAACATACCAGAGCTGAGAGGGGGCAGCAGGCTGGAGCTAGTTGTGCAGAGTACAGAGGAGGGGCGGGGCAGTCAAGATTTAGTCGATGGAGATGAGATGAGGGCGGCGCTGGAGCTAACCGAGCAGAGGGCTAGAGCTGGCGGTGCAGAGTGCGGAGGAGGGGCTGGAGCTAAGATGAGGGAGGCACTGGAGCTAGAGCTGGTGGAGCAAAGGGCTAGAGCTGGGGCTGATGCAGATTACAGAGGAGGGGCTCGGGGTCGAATTCAAGTTTGAGAGAGAGAGGGTCGGCGACAGCAGTCGGCAGATTTGATTCTAGTGTTACTATTAGGATTTTAGGGCAAATGTTTTTTTAATATGTATACGGGTCGGGTCGGGATCACCGGGTTTTTTTATTATCCAACGCAAAACCCGACCCGATGACATCGGGTTACAAATAATCCAATCCAACCGAAATATTTGGTTTTTCAGTGGATTGGGTTGGGTTGGATTGATGGGTTTTTGTACACTCCTAGATGCTACATATACCAAAATATTCACCAAATTTATTTACCAAATAACAATTGTTAAAGACATTATTGGTTGACATATTCATATAATCTAAATATTGATAAATGAACTATTAAATGGATAAGCGAATCAAAAAACTAAATCAATTAAATATTGTTACATTTTGTGTCATGTCATTTAGTAACTAAATTTGATAAATACTTTTTGTTAGTCTAGCATTATTATTAAAGAATAAGTGTAATTCTTTGGTAGATTAGTTGATCCCTCTAGTATTATTTTTATAGTAATAGTAATGATAAATGCACCAAAAAAATCTACCAAAATATTTACCAATTGATGTGGCAAAGTAACATACTGTATAATTTTTTGATTCATTAAATTAATATAACTTAAATATAAATAAATGCAATTAAACACAAATCGATAAAATAATAAATTTGTAAATATTTCAGTAGATTTCTTGATACTTCTGGTACTATTTATAGTTTTATCCATGGATAAAAATCACCGAATCAAACGCAAATAGTGGGAGGAAAGAAAATCTTTCCCAGTGGCATGGCATATATTGTTGAAGAAATTCTTCTTTTCTTAAGTTATTTATTTTATTTTTAATTTTTGTAATAAATCCCGCATTAAATATTCATTAAGACTATAAAAAAACATCAAAAGAGAATTCAAAACACATAAACAATGTATTAATGATGTTCATTAAATAATATAAAAATTTAATGAATTGTAATATCACAATGTTACTGAGGGAATAGTTCAGCAACTGAAGTATCATTTGTGGATATATGCTTTCGCAAAACTAGTGCTTCTGTTTCTAGATTAATCGATGATCATCATCTGATTCTATCAATCTGGAATTGTAATCTGATTCCAATGACATGTCTGTTCCAATGGTAGGATGCATAAAAAATGCTCGGCGTGAGGGTAGTGGGAGAGAGAGAGTTGCTATTAAGCATTACAACAATCGAATTCATTGTTGGTCTGTCATTTGCACTTTCTTGGACGCACAGCAACGCTATGTGCATACATCTCATTATCTCACTTGTTGAACCACCTCTCATCAACCCATCTACAACATTTGAAGCTGTGCCCTCCCTCCAATTTTTCCATGCCTGCAGCATTAATTGGTTAATTATAATTTAATAACTCATAACATGATTAATGTTTTTAACTAGTCTCACACACACATAATATATACACATATATTTGTTTGTACCATAAATATTTGATTTATTTCAAATATTATTTTGAATATTGGATAAGAATAGCTTTGTCCCACATTGTTTGAAAATAAAAGTATATGGAATTTCTCAAGTATAAATAATTAGTTTGGAAATTAGAATTTGCAAGAGTCCCACATCGAAAGCGCAGCAAGCACCCTGGATTCTCTTCTCTTATAAAATAAAGCTTCATCAACATTGAAATGATCCCTGCATCAACACACAACTACAATAAAGACTACTTAGTTTATTCTCGTTAGAATTTACTTTGAGTAGTCAAGTGTTATTAGTTGTTCTTAGTTTAAAATTTTATTTAAAATTCATTTGATCTCGAAAGCATTTGTAACCATTAATTATTTTGTTTTCTATAATTAATACAATCGTTTGATTAAGTTTGATTCAATTGGCGCATATTTTCTTTAAACTGTTATAGGTTTGAAGTGGCACGCTCGTGCACAAAAAAACGACTGATTATTGTGTTTTACACCAACAATGTTATACAGCCATAGCTACGTAACCATACTGCATCCGGACTTTGTTAGAGTCAGGATATCCAGATTTGATAGTTCTATTTTATATATGCAATACTCTAGGCAAAAACAAAAAACTTAATGCAAAGATTGCCCGACTTACAAAGCTTAAAAGGTCCTCTACATCTTCTCCATGACGGAAACTATTATTATCTCCAGAAGTAACACGCCGAAACTGTAAACATCGGACTTGACTGAAAAATGTCCATTCATTGCATATTCTAGAGCCATATATCCACTGCAAATAAAATCAATTTTAAAACATATGGAATTTTAGCTTTGATATGAATATATATATATATAGTAATGCTAGTATCAAGACATTATGATGGAATTTCCACTAGAATTGTCACTAAAAGTCTATTTAAGTGATAAATTTGAAATTGTCGTCATTGAAGAGTCTATTTTTAATGACAATAGTTTTCAGTTTTGTCACTAGCTAAAATATAGTTTTAGTGACAATCTTGATGAAAACTCCATAAGAATGTCCTGATAATAACATCATGACATATACTTATGCTTATATTTCATATTTAGTCATAATTATGATGCATAATCTTTTAAGATTTCTGTTGATATCTGTATATGAAACAAAATAAATAACATGGAAGAACAATTAATTATTAGATATTGAGCCATAAAGCTTAAGTATGTAATTACTAAGTTCCCACAATTTGATTTGTAATTGCTTGAGTTTGGTCAATTATGAACAACCTTGCCATACCAAAGTCTGAAATTTTAGGTTTCATTTCTTCATCTAACAAAATGTTACTAGCTTTGAGATCACGATGGATAATTCTAAGACGAGAATCTTCATGAAGATAAAGGATTCCTCGAGCAATGCCTCCTATAATTTTGTAACGCTTATCCCAATCCAAATATGCATGTTTGATTTGATCTGCATATTTGTACAAGTAATTTTGTTAAAGAAAAACTTTCTATGATATATGTAGTACTCATTCAATTGCTTAATATGTGAGACAAATGAAGTACAATATTGTATATAAGTGGTGAATTTCTCTTAAGTCTCCTTTGTTTGGGATTTTTCCACAGTCTAGCTGCCTATATATTTTACAGAAATGACAATTCTAACCTTTTTATCTATGAAAACATATTAAAAGAAAAAAAAAACATTTACAAAAA
>QANX01005750.1:0-25588 GCA_003254975.1 Ochetophila trinervis
AAATATATTTGATTTAAATTTATATAAATGTATATATTTAAATAAAAATATATAGAAAAATATTGGGTCGGAAATCATAATCCTGTGTCTCTGTGCCTTGCCCTGCGTCCGGACATTATCTTGCCACGCATTGGCATAACTTAAAGCCACGCCATTCCATTCAGATGGGAATCTGGAGCCAATAAAAAATTCACACCCGTCAACATTTTAAATTACTTTTTTTATGAAAATAAATAAAAAATTATATTTTTCTAATTTTATCCCAAACTTTCCTTAAAAGGTTACTTAACTGCTCTTTAATATTCCCACCCCTTCACTGTACTTCATATAAATTATGCTTAATCAGCTAAATTCAGCTCGAGTTTTGGGCCAAATCCTACAAATCTGAGACCGAGCCTTTTCACCTGACACAGTTTTCATGGTGAATGTTCAGCATCACTGAATGCTCAAGGATAGAGTAAGAAAGGCTTGCTCTTTAAGCAAACAAAGCACCGTATTATTGATGATGCACTTTGTGTTAAGGAAGTTGCGTCGGAGTTAAGCTTGGATGGTGATGTTAATGGAGAATTTTTAGTACTTGGGTTAGTTTTCATCTGGGTTTGCTTTATTTTTTCTTAAAATGTTTCTGGATTGTTTTATTTATTTGTCATATAAAAATTCTCAAAGTAAAGCAGCTTCAGAATTGGACTACAACTTGGTTGTTGATTTTTGTAATTTGTTTGGTCTTTTTGAAACTTGGTTTCCGTATTCTTTTGAATTGCATTTTGGTAGCCTTAGATTTGTCTTCCATTGTGGTATTTTTCGGTAGTGGGTGAAAAGTCTGTTCTGATCTTGATCTTCTTCTCGGTGATGCATTTTCAGTCATGTATTATACTTCAAAATTTGAGATCTAAATTTGAAATTTTCGATTCAGTTTCTCTTCAAATAATGCACATTCAATGTTGGTTGAGTTGCTTTAACTTTCAACTCCCTGTAGGCTCTCGTTAGTTTGTGGAATTGAAACGGCCCTTTTGTGGTAATGGCACGGTTCTCAGGGCATCTATCTTTTTTCTCCCCACACTTACTGTCGTCCCTTTGATGGCCTTAACTCACATACATTTCTTGGTTTTGTACTTTCTTTGTCGTTTTATGTTTTACGTCTTTCTTTCTTCCCTATTTGTGGTTTCTTTTATTCTTGTTCTGAAATCAACATTAACATTGCATTTCTTTCAAACTGAAAACTTGGTTGAATTCTTGTGACTATTACTTGATGTTCCGTGGTAACCAAAATTTTATTCTTTTCTACTTGAAAAGGAGAACATCTAATCCATACTTGTTTGATTCTGAAACCCACTTCATCTGATTTCAGCTCTTACTATTATTATTTTTCGTTGTAAACATATGATTTCAGTTTGTGATCTATAGTTTGGTTCTTCTCTATCTCTATCTTTCTCTCGGTTTTTTGTTTTCATTAATCTTTCATGGATGTCATATAAAGCGTTTCCTTTAAAAGCTTTTGTTATTTTAAAAAGCTGCATAGATGAAGAAAAAATTATGTTCTTTGGGGCAATGTAGCCATTATGCTCTTATTTTCTTTATCCAATTGTAATGGTGTTATTATCTTTAGTCCATTTTAGAAATGTTGCTGCACAAGATTCCGTTCTCATTTAGATTTTTTCTCAAGTGGCAGTTAATTTAAATCAATCGGTTTGGTGTTGAAGCTACTCTATCGATTAACCAATGGAGTTCTGCTTCTCCTTATTCCTTCTGATTTCCTTCCCTGTGATTTTGGCTCAAGAAGATGTTGTACATGCTAATATTGTAGTTGTTGGGGCTCCAACTATTGGAGAAGTTGATAGTAATTTCATATGTGCTACTATTGATTGGTGGCCTCATGATAAATGTAATTACAATCAATGTCCTTGGGGGTATACATCTGCGATGAACTTGGTTAGAACTTGATATTTTTTCTGTGCTTTTTCCCCTTTATTTTGGATTTTTAAAAATAATTAGAAAAGCAATTTAGATTGTCAGTTAACGTGGTTTGCTCCTTTTTTTTATTTTTTTTTGGTTTTTGTTTTTTACAGAACTTGTCTCATCCTTTACTTGCCAAGGCAATCCAAGGTTTGTTCATTTTCATTAAAAATAATTATGTGGAAAAAATAAATAAATATCTATTTCGAATATCTTTAAAGAAAGCTGTTTCTTGACAAACTAATCAGTGATTTTATGATACCATTATGCATTATGCTTAATAACTTTATCTACGCAATCAATTACTTTTTCAATACTGGTGGTCTGACAGCTTTCAAGCCACTAAGAATCAGAATTGGAGGTTCATTGCAAGATCGAGTTTTGTATGGTGTAGAAAGTTTTAAAGCTCCTTGTCATCCATTTCAAAGGAGGAAAGATGGGTTGTTCGGATTTTCTAGAGGATGTTTGAAAATGAGTAGATGGGATCAGCTGAACCAATTTTTCAGTAAGACAGGGTATGAATAAGATTATGACTTGATTTTTTTCACTGACAATTTTGTTAGTCATACTTATCTGCCTTTATCATTAGAAACAATACAAAGGTATTTTTGGAATCCTGATAGTGTCTGAAAATGAGTATGAATGTGGTTGTTTATCCTAATATAGTGCAGAAAGAAAATTGCCATCGTTGTAGAATTGGAACTTCTGAGTAGTGAGATTCTTGAAACTTTCTCTGTGTCTTTTTAATATCTTACAAATGATTCATATCAGTCCCTTTATTTAAAAATGACATGTATGAAGTGTTAATTTTTTTATTTTAATTTTTTCTGGGGATAGGGAAGGTACAAGAGAGTTTGCATTCTTGCCCGTGGACTGCTTATTGTTTATATCTTATTATTTTTCAGGGCTATTGTGACATTTGGCTTGAATGCGCTCTCTGGGAGGCAACGCAACAACAAGGGTGTTTGGGAGGGAGATTGGGACTCTGCTAATGCTAATGATTTTATTAAGTATACTATTTTGAAAGGATACCAGATAGATTCATGGGAATTTGGTATGAAACAGTGGAGAAGTTAATTCTTTTTCCCTTTTCATTATGTTTTTCATTCACTTCATCCGTGATTATGCTACTATAGGTAATGAGTTGAGTGGATCTGGTGTTGGAGCAAAAGTTGGTGCTGAACAATATGGAAAAGACTTGATCAATCTTAAAAAGATAATCGATGAGTTATACAAGAACTCCAACTTAAAACCTTCACTTGTGGCTCCTGGAGGATTCTATGAGCATAATTGGTTTTCCAAGCTTCTAGATGTTACCGGTACTAATATAGTCAATACCATCACTCATCATATCTACAATTTGGGTGCAGGTAGGCTACTGTGCTAGCAAAACCTATTAACATTTACAAATGCATGTTTACCATGTCATATATTCTTTCCTAATAGCCTATTTATTAGTATTTTTCCTTTCTTGACATGTATACGTTATTTTTTCTTCTGTTACTCTATTTTTTCTTTTTAAAGTGAAACTGACTTGACCCAAATGATAGGTTTAAAGGAAAAAACAAATTTTTGTGACATGTCCAGTCATTTATCTTTGTTTTTGCAGCTGTTAGACATATGCTACTCTACATGCATATATGAAATTTAAATATCTTTATTGTACTTGTGCTAGTACACACAAGGGCTAGACTACTTATTGGTCCTATCTGACTTCTGCTTTAACAATACATTTATGTTGTCAGGTGATGATCCCAATCTTGTAAATAGAATATTGAATCCCTATCACTTGAACAAGATAGCTGCAACGTTCATTGATCTCGAGCAAACCATGAAAGTGCATGGTCCTTGGGCTTCTGCATGGGTGGGAGAGTCTGGAGGGGCCTATAACAGCGGTGGTCGTGATGTGTCCAACACATTTGTTGACAGTTTTTGGTAATCTTAAAACTCGCATTCAGTTTTAATTCTTTCTAATAGATACATATAATTTTTATTTATATATGATAATATGAATTTTAGGTACTTAGATCAGCTTGGAATGGCATCCAAGTATAATAATAAAGTATATTGCAGACAGTCTCTAATTGGTGGTAACTATGGTCTTCTGGACAGAACCACATTTGTCCCCAATCCTGATTACTACAGGTAAGAACATGGTTGGAGGGATTATCAGAAAATTCTGACCTACTTGCTATTCTTTTTCTAATACATAATATTTTGGTTATGGGTAGTGCACTTTTATGGCATCAACTTATGGGAGATGGTGTTCTTGCTGTTGGAAGTGATGCTTCACCTTATCTACGCGCTTATGCCCATTGTTTGAAAGGAAGAGTAAGTCTATATGTCGATTTCTACCAAACAATATAGAAGGGGAATGATATTGGTACGACTGCCATTGGAATATACATACATATATATATATATATATATATCTGGAACATGCATATATATATTCAAATTTTAGGATTACTAAAGTGGATAGTAACTGTCTAGGATAACTGTTCTAGCAGTAGACCATTTTTCGCATGATTCTTAGGCCAAACCAAATTATGCGCTACGACTTCACTGTTGCAGATACAAAAAACATATGGTTATAGTTTATGTTATACCGACTTGGCTTTCCATTTCAACTTCAGTTTCTGGTTTTACAGGCATGTAATGTTTTAAGCATTTAGACTACAGGGAGGCTCAAGGAAGCTCATTTGGTTAAGTCTCATTTATTCACGTATTGATTTGGGGCTTATACAGGCCAATAGCATTGCTTTTATCATTCCATTTTCAAATATTCAATTCATATCAAGGATAAAGATATTTTATTTTTTTCCCTGCTACTCTCAGTTTGATATGTTGTGACATTGAAGTTTTTGAATCCCAAAATGCCTTTAGCAAAGATGATGTTTTGCATAAATCATCTTCAATATCTCATTGTGGTGCAGACTGCTTAAAGTTGATTGTACAGTTTAATGTTACTCTGTTGCAAATTGGTTCTATTTCTTTAATAATAGGGGTGATTATTGAATTGTAACATTTTTTTCAGGATGCATATGAGCAAAGTGCACCTATTATGCACTATTTCGTTACTATATGTGTCTTCTAGCAGTGGTATAACCGTAGAAAGATTTTAGATCTGGGCTGCTTTACTGTGACTATATTGAATCACCATATGCTCCTTTTTTTTGTCCTATTTGCTTCTTAAGCACTTCTTTTAATTGGATTTTTACAAACATTTTTACTATTCCATCGAACCAAATTTATCTTCTGTTTTTGGCAAGTCAATTCAATTTATCTAATTTTTATGAGGTATTGACAATCATCACCACTTTTTCTTTTACAGGCAGGTGTGACTCTACTTCTAATTAATTTAAGCAATCAGACCGAATTTATTCTCAATGTCAAGAACAGTTTGAATTTGGTTGTCCCAAGGAACACGATTCAAAAACAGAGTTCATTCATGCGCGGTGTTAAGAGGACCGTTGCATGGGTTGGACAAAAAGCATCAGATGGACCATTGTACAGAGAAGAGTACCATTTGACTCCACATAATGGCTACCTCCAAAGCAAAATCATGGTTCTGAATGGAGTTCCAATAGAGATAACCAAGGATGGAAACATTCCAAAATTGAATCCTGTCCTCGTCAAAGAAATTTCTTCAGTCTCAGTCAGCCCTCATTCCATCAAATTTGTGGTATTCCCCAACTTTGATGCTCCTGGTTGTGCATGATTTATCTTCTTTTACCTCTGTAAGAGCTATTTAATTGTGTTTTACTTAGTTACAGAAGTGTAAGTTTTTGGCAATTGGAAGTTCTGAGCTATACAATAAACCTGCAACAATTGTCTGCATGCATAAATTAATTGTATGGAAAGAAGATGAAACGTACTATCAATTATTTATTGGAATTATTAATAATACTAATATTTTTCTATATTTTAATGTCTTTTATCTGTTAACTTATGCTTTTAGTTGCGCCTGAGCTCTACATAACAAATACAAAATTAAGTGTTAATCAAGTTCTTTTTCGTTGGAGGATCTGACATGCTTTTTGTTGCATCGTTGTCTGTCATGAACTGCTGCTGGCATTTTCTGTTTCCAATTTGAATCAATGATCATTTTCAACTTAATCAATGGGTTAAAGAAAACTTTCAAATCTAAAAACTAGGGTGATAATTACTGAGATTTTTAAAAATTATACAGCATATAAGCAGGGGAGTGTTCCATGTTAGTAAAATTGTTATAGGAGGTTAAATCTTGATTTGCCACTCAGGAGATCGTGGGTTCGAAACACTAGAATGGAGAATTTAAAGATTTTTTTCCCTTGAAATGAATAAAATAGGAGATCAAATCTTATTTAATCAAAGTATTTATTTAACATTAGAATAGACCCATTTAAAGGCTAAGATAGTTTGTCAAAAACCATCAAATACCTTAGTACATTCAATAGATATTGCTAAATAATATAAATATATAAATTTTAAAGTTATTATGAAGTACAAATTAACCAAGAAAACAAAATAGAAGCAAGCAAGCAAGCAGGGTCAGCCAAATGAAATAATCCACTTCCTATGAAGTACAGTTCTACTCTGATTCAACTAGCAACCCATCAAAACTAAGTACACAATAATTAACAAACCAAAATAAGTACACATAAACATCCTTAAAACCAATGCCAGTTCATATAACTTGAACATCTTACTATTTGATGTCTCTAATGAATCTAAGTGCTTTTGCTACTTCAATCATGTCTGGTATGTCCTCAATATTTATACTGAGACATCTCTCTATCAGCTTGCAGCATCCCATTACCTGCTTTTCATTTCCCTGTTGCAACACATTGGCCATCAACTCAGCTCTACAATTATGCATTAAACAATCAGTCCAAGTATCATTACTCTCTGAGTCATATCTGACTTGCTCATCATTTCTTCTTCCTTTCAATTCTTCGTTGTCGCCGTTGTAAGTTTTGCGGAGTGACTTTGCTGTTAATAATGTTAGAAGATGCAAACCCTCATTCTCGATTACATGTGTGGGATACAAAGCTTCACAATGAAGGAATATATTTTGATTGGTTAATAAAAAGAAGTGAGTTAAATTTCTTAGCTGTAATCTACTTGGGCAGTAAGGAGAAGAATTTGTGGTTGTTATTAAAATACTTCATGATAAAGTAATTTTGACATAGACGGTAAAAACGTTTTTTGTGGCTGTAAATTAAAAATTTTATGAGAAAGCAATTTACTAGTCAAATGGTAAAAAATAAAAAATAAAAAATAGAAATATCGAAGTCGTTCCTAAAGCCTATATATATGTCTTTATGTTGATAGAGTGAATCATTGTGATTAGAAAATAAAGGAAAAAGAGTGCTACTAGAGCCGTAGCTCTTGAGAGAAAAAAAAAAAAAAAAAAAAAAAGGAAACAGAGCAATTGAGAGAAAATTTAGTGTGTTGTAACACTTTGTTTTATTGGAGGAGAAAAAAAACTATTGTAATAGTTTGTGTGTGTGAGGCTGTAGTTATTCAATTTCTATTTTGTGAGTCCGTCAAGCTTCCAATAAATAATACAAAATAACAGAACCCCAAAGGCATGCACATCACTCCTTTCTGTCAGACGCCCTTTTAGAGCAACCTCTGGAGCAAAATATCCACTTGTCCCTATTACAGCCGTATCTACATGGGTTTTACCTTCAGGAATTGGTATTGAGATTCGGAACTCAGACAGCTTTGCAACATAGTCTTGGTCTAAGAAAATTCTTGAAGGACCAAGATCTCTATGTATGATTGTGTTGGAAAAGCCATGGTGGAGATATGCAACTGCGTTCGCTATCTCCGTAGCAATCTTCAACTTGGTCTCCCATGGAATCAGTGCTTTCGTTGCCCTGCAGCCGCAGTAATCTAGGAGGATTCCATTTTCCGGGAATTCATTCATACACCAGAATAGGCAACTCTGTCTCTAGACAACATCCCGAGAGCTTCAAAACATTTTTGTGCTTGCTCATTTGCGATGCAATTGCTACTTCATTTGCAATGGCTCTTAAATCTGACTGAGTGGTGTTCGTTTGAAGAAAATTTTCGCCAACACTTGCTCTCTCCAAGTTTAAAATTGGTTAAATTTATTGAATCAATTTGTAAGTGTTGCAGTTAAATAAATGCTTTAGAATGTGGGACCTAAAAGTAAATTTTTTATTGGACCAGTGACATATCATTGTAAATGTCTTGTAGTATTTTAATATATATATATATATATATATATATATATTTTCTTGTGGGAGCCATCATCTAATATTATATAGAAATTATATCTATATAATTTTATTTAGGGGTGGGCTTCTAAATCTGCGTTGTGGGTGATAATCTATTTTAAGGATAATTGATTTCAGCTTTTTCGCTGAAAATAAAATTTTACTAATAAACCATATAGAAATTATATATATATAGATATATATATATATAGATATATGAACTTTTTTATATTCGCACCATTTTAAAATATAGATTGTCATTAATTATTTTTTAATTACCACGTCATCACTGATAATAGATTATAGTGGCGATTCATATTTTAAAATAATGCAGATATATGCTATTCAATTAAGACATTTTAAAAAATTAATAGATTTTTTTTTAATTATAAACTTTTGTAAACTTTAACATATTTTTTTAGACTTTATAAAAGTATGGATGACTTTTATATACTTTTTGAATGACTTTCATAAACTTGTAATGACGTTTATAAATTTTTTTTAATGACTTTTATAAATTTTTTATTTTTACTACTCAAGATTTATAAGTATTTTATGTCTCTCTTTTTAATTGCAATAATTTAATCATTATCCTAAAGCCTATTACCCTTATATGTTGGCTACATAATATATACATGCATAGGATATATTCAATTAAGATTTTGAAAGACTTTTTAAATTACAGACTTTTGTAGATTTTAACAGAGTTTTTTAGAGTTTATAAAAGTATGTTTGATTTTGAATGACTTTTATAAACTTTTTTTAAATGATTCTTATATACTTTGAATGAATTTTATAATTTTTTTTAATAACTTATAAATTTTGAACAACTTTCATAGACTTTTATGTTTAAAAACTTTTAAATTATTTCACATAGTTATTGAAAGATTTTTATATAGTTCTAATGATTTTCATTTTAAAAAAATGTTTTAGTATACTTTCATTAATTTTGAAATATAATAGAGACTTTATAGCTGTATAATTATATTTATAGCTGTAAATTATATTTTTTACATCAATAAAAATATTTTTTTAAAAGAAAAAAAATTTAAATTACCTCAATAAAAAAAATTATTTCAAAAATTATTTACCGAAATTCAATATTATTTTTATTTTTTAGTATTTAAAAATATATTAGATATTATACTTTTCATATTTAGCAAAAGTAAATGAACATAAGAAAAAATAAAGAAAAATAGTCATTTAGGCCTTTTTTTAAAGCAAATTATAGTTTTATTACACTTTGTTATATTTATATATTAAAAATAAATCAAGATTTTAGAAGACTTTTATAAAATTAAATCAAAAATTACATTTTTATAATAATAACAAATTCCAAAAAAAAAATAAAAAAAATCCATAATTTTTTTGTTAAACTTTCGTTCCGCAGTAGGGAAGGAGATGAAGTGAGAGAAGAAGATAGATAAAGAGGAAATAATTCCAAAATAATGTAAAATAATTGAAATTATTTAAAAGTCTTTAAAAGTTTAAAAAAGTTTTAGGAGAGAATGAAATACTTTTTATAAGCATAAACTTTCTATTTTTGACTAAAAAGTTTACAAAAGTCTTTCATTTATATAAGTCTTTAAAAGTCATTGATAAATTGAATATCTCATGACTTTATAAACTTTTAAAAAGTCTTAATTGAATATCCCGTAACTTTTATAAACTTTTTAAAAGTTTTTAAAAGTTCACATTGAATACTCCATAACTTTATAAAATTTTTAAAAGTCTTTATTGAATACACCTAAACTTTTTAACTTCATAAAAGTTTTCTAAAGTTTTGATTGAATACACCCCCCTTAAGCATTATATATATATATATATAATATGTCTAATTGTAATTTAGTATCCTGAACTTTTAAGGCTATGCGGCTTCAGCCATAAACTTCATGTTTGGTCAATTTAAGCCTTAAAGTTTTCAAATTTGTGCGAGTTGGGTCTTTGATTTTTCAAATTGATGCAAATTAGTTAAATTTTGCAATTTTAGTGGACAGACTGTAAACGGGATGCACATGACAAACACGTGACCCATTTTCTTTTTTAATTTGAAGCAAGCAACAACAAACCGACAAGCTTCAAACATCACAAATCAGCCAGAAAACACCCCTCATGACACTGCAAAATAAGAGAGGAAACGTCGTTAACAACTTGTCCACTAAAATCTTAAAATTGAACCAATTTGCACCAATTTAAAAAATCAAAGGCCCAAATCACACAAATTTAAAATTTTAAGAGCTTAAATTGACCAAATGTGAAATTTAAAGTCGGAATTGCACACCTTTAACAGTTCAAAATACTAAATTGCAATTAACCCCATATATTATTAACTAATATTATATTAACACGTTTCATTTGATAATTTTTTTTAGATAAACATGTTTGTATCTATAGCATTATGATCATTTTGTAATCACTTACTCAAACAAGTAGGAAAACATCATAGTGCCCATAGCATTTGTTATTATCCAAAATATTATCAATATTCTACAAAATAAAAGCTTGTGTAAAAAATNGAAAAAAAGAAGAAAAAAAAAAAAAAAAAAAGAAAAAGGAAAATCAATCTACGTACGAAAATGAAATGGAAAAGGATATCAATTAGTAAACAAATCATATACTACAAACATATAAATTTTATAGTTGAAGGTATTTTTGCATTTAAGTGCTCGAAAGTATGAGTTATAATATTGTCTTCTTCACACTACAACAAATTACCCTTCTAACGACGCACAAAAAACGTCGTCAAGAAGGTTTTAGACAAATGTTTGAAATTGTCATCTAAAGTATCGTTGTGAAAAGTCTCTAGTATATACGACGAACAGCAATTGTCATCCTTAGTATCAAACACGACGGTCATTGAGCGTCACTTTTATAGCCACAAACGTCAGGTCTACGTGGCTAAGTCAGACATAAGACAACGGGCAAAAACCGTCGTTCTTTTGTCTGACATGGCAAGATGACAAGCAAAAACCGCCGTTCTTTTGTTTGATATGACACCTTCGACGATGGTCAAAATGCGTCGCAATTGACCAATTTGATATCAAAGACGACGCACATTGTGCGTCATTCATGACATCAATGACGACACACAATGTGCGTCATCTATTCCTCCTAAAGGATGGCGGCCTGACCCTGAAGGCTTCTCATGAACCGGCTACCGCAACAGGACCGTCCGCTACCTGGACCCCACCTCAGAGTTCCTAATCATTTCTTGCATCAGCCTCGCAGCCGATGCAACCAGCCTCGCCGGCCTCTTCTGCCTTTCCAACCCCATCAAGCAGTCTCCCATCTTCACCTACGCCCTCCACCTTGTGGAGCTCGCCAGCTATGCCTCTGCATATAAAACATATAATACTCTAAATATAAAACACAAACAAATATATAAAAAACCGATCAAAATCACCACAAAATAGTATAATATGCATCGAAAAATCACCACAATAATACTCTAAATATGTATAAATTCCAAAAAAAAATTAAAATCAACTATAAAAAAGCACCTAATAAATCTAAAACTCAAAGAATCACTTACATTTAGCAAAATAACACGATTTTAGCTTGTTTTTGAGACAAATTGATAAGAATTGAATATTGAATATAAATTCTGTCTTGTATATTATGACTACATCCAAGGGTTTATATATAAAACTGACAAATATTATGTCATGAAAATATGGAAAGAGTAAAAGCTATACATGGAGAAAATAACTAAGGAAAATAATGATATAATCCTAACATCATGGAGAGAATCGGGAATAATATATGTATCTTCATATGTATCTCAATAAAACCCCCCCTCAAGATGGCATGTGAAGATTCTGAACACCCATCTTGGACAGTAAATAGCGAAAAAGATATGTTCCAACTGATTTTGTAAATATATCAGCTAGTTGTTGTTGGGAACAAACAAACACAGTGCGAACTTCTCCTTTTTGAATTTTGTCACGAGTTAAATGGCAATCTATTTCAATGTGTTTTGTCCGTTCGTGAAATGTTGGATTGGCAGCTATATGTAAAGTAGCTTTATTGTCACAATAAAAAAGAACAGGCTGAGGATGATGAACTCCAAAATCAGCAAGCAAATAACGTAACTAAGTAATCTCACAACAAGTAGTGGCCATGGCACGATATTCTGCTTCAGCAGATGAGCGGGATATTGTAGATTGTTACGGTGAGATAAAGTAAGAGCCCAATCAAACGTCTATAAGAAGAGACATTCGCCAAAGGTTCACCATCTAATGCACTTAATTTGAAATTTTGCTCCATTGGAGTTTTTGAAGGATGACTACCAAGAAGACCATGTTCTTCAAGCAATTCAAATGCATATTTTTGCTGACTTAAATAAATCCCATGGTTGGAGTGTGCAACTTCAATTCCAAGAAAATATTTTAAATTTCCAAGATCTCTCAACTTGAAATTGCTATGGAGATGATCCTTGATTGAATTGATTCTTGTAAGATCATTTTCTGCAATAATTATGTCATCAACATAAATAAGAATTATTGTAAGAGAATTGTGTGTAGCTTTAGTGAACAAGGAATAATCCGCCTTCGATTGCTTGTATCCGGCATTTAACAACGTGATAGATAATTTTGCGAACCACTGACGTGAAGCTTGCTTGAGACCATAAAAGGGACTTTTGGAGTTTGCAAACCACATTTTTTCTTTCTACTTTGAAACCTTGTGGAGTTGCATATAGACCTCTGCATCCAAGTCTCCATTGAGAAAAGCATTGCTAATGTCAAGTTGGTGAAGGTGCCAATTATGAGTTGCACTAATAGCAAGCAAACATCGTAGAGTTGTCAATTTTGCAACTGGAGCAAAAGTTTCTTGGTAATCAATTCATTCCTGATGATTATAACCCTTGGCCACTAAACGAGTTTTATAATGCTCAACGGTACCATCTGCCTTATGTTTAACCTTAAAGACCTATTTACATCCAATGGCATGTTTATTTGGGGGTAGAGTTGTAACAGTCCATGTGTGATTGTCCTCCAAAGCTTTGATTTCTTCTTTCATTGCCTGTCTCCAATTTTCATCAAGCATTGCTTGCTGAAAACTTTTGGGTTCTACCACAGAAGAGATGGAAGCTAAAAAAGAACGGTGAGAAGAATAAAATTTTTCGTGAGATAAATGTTTTACTAATGGATGAGATGTACTTACAGATAACGAAGAAGATTGTGGAGTTGATAAATCACATGTGGCCAATTGACAATGATAGTCACTAAGGTAAGATGGGGGATGAGATACATGACTTGATCTTCGTGGTTGTGAGGGAGGTGAAGTATTTCCAATTTTAGTTTCAACATTGTCACAAGTTTCACCCTCTTGTGTATTTGAATCAAGGTCACAATCATATTGATGATGATTTTGGGCAGTATCAAGTTATGGCAAGATAGAAGTGTTGGTAGACAAGTTCATGGATTTAAAAGGAAAAACAGTTTCATGAAATTGAACATCTCTAGAAACAAAAGTTCTTTTGGTATCCAAGTCATACATTCTATATCCTTTTTGAGCATAAGGATAGCCAAGAAAAATGCAACGAGATGATCTAGCATCAAATTTTGTTTTTGAAGCACTTGTATTAGTGGCCTAACATAAGCATCCAAAAACTTTAAGATGGGAGTAAGAAGGAAGAGATCCAAAAAGCATTTCATAAGGTGTGTTACCTGAAAGAAGAGGAGTGGGAGTTCGATTTATGAGATAGGTTGCTGTTAGAACACATTCTCCCCAAAAATGGATAGNAGTCATACATTCTATATCCTTTTTGAGCATAAGGATAGCCAAGAAAAATGCAACGAGATGATCTAGCATCAAATTTTGTTTTTGAAGCACTTGTATTAGTGGCATAACATAAGCATCCAAAAACTTTAAGATGGGAGTAAGAAGGAAGAGATCCAAAAAGCATTTCATAAGGTGTGTTACCTGAAAAAAGAGGAGTGGGAGTTCGATTTATGAGATAGGTTGCTGTTAGAACACATTCTCCCCCAAAATGGATGGGAAGACCTGCTTGAAAACGCAAGGCATGGGAAACATTAAGTAAATGTCCATGTTTTCTTTCCACAACACCATTTTGTTGAGGGGTATGGACACAACTTGTTTGATGGATAATACCTTTAGAGAGATAAAATTCTTTAATATCAAACTCTAATCCATTGTCAGAACGAAGAACTTTAATCTTCTTGTTAAATTGAGTTTCAACATAAGAAAAAAAAGACTTCAAAAGTAATCAAGTTTCACTTTTACACTGCATAAGAAAAACCCAAGTGCACCTCGAATAATCATCTACAATTGTTAGAAAGTAATGTTTACCGGATAAAGATGCATATTGAAATGTCCCCCAAATATCACAATAAATTAAATCAAAAGGTTCAATAGAATTTTTCTTACTCAAAGGAAAAGGAAGATGAGTTTGTTTAGCAAAAGGACAACTATCACAAATCTCATATTGATCATAATTATTTAAACTAGAAATATATTTGGAAAACAAACTTAAACGACTACGACCATGATGTCCTAGACGTTGATGCCATAGCTTATGAATTGAGGAAGACACAACTTGCGAACATTTTGGTGAAACGATTGGTGACTTGAAAAGGAAAAGGCCATCATGTAATTTACCAGCTCCAATCATCTTCTTCGAGAACCGGTCCTGTATAAGACAAGAATCGGCATCGAATGTTATAAGGCAATCTGCATCTAAAATAAGTTTTCCAACATAAATCAAATTGAATTGAAAAGTGGGTACACAAAGAACATTATTCAAAACAATTTTTGGTGTTAACTGAACACTACCAATATGAGTAATTGGAGCATTAACTCCATTTGGCATTTTGACAGTTTTAGAACTCGAAGATATAATATTAAAAAGAAGAGAATGAGAAGAGACTATATGATCAGTAGCTCCAGAATCAATAATCCAAGAGGTTGAATAAGGAAAAGAAATAGCATTGAGTGCAATACCTGTCATATTACTTTGTGAGACATTATTACCTACAAGGTTTGGTGTTTGTTGAGTATTGAGTAATGCTAAAATCTGTTGGCATTGCTCTGGAGTGAAAGGGAAACTTTGTGAAGCTGATGATGCAGTGGAGACTTGATTTGCAAACATGTGATTAGGAGAAGGAGTTGATTGGTGTGGTCCTTTATACATCTTATGACCATGAGGAAATCCCTGCAATTTGTAACATTTTTCTTTTATATGCCATGTTCTACCACAAAAATCACACATGGTTTTTAAATTACTAGGAGGATTTGTTTTTGAATACCTTCCTCTTTTGACAGCTAGTGCAGCAGAATCATGTGGGGATGATGAACTTATAATACCCTGTTGTCGCTCTTCTTGGAGCACTAAAGAAAAAATTAAAATCAACAATAAAAAAGCACCTAATAAATCTAAAACTCAAATAATCACTTACAATTAGCAAAATAACACGCTTTTAGCTTGTTTTTTAGACAAATAGCGAAGAAATCGGCTTGGGTCCGAGAGAAAACACTTCAGCGCCGTTGTGGGATTTTTTGGACTTGAGAAGATTGAAGAAGAAAGGGAATAAGAAACCCTATAAACCCATGCAAAACGGCGCCGTTTTGAGTTATAAAGGGTTTAGACAATGCACATTATGCGTCGTTGTTTAGGCAATCATGACCACAAAGTGCGTCGTGTAAAGTTTTAGATGACGCATATTGTGTGTTGTCATTTAAACAATCACGACGCACAAAGTACGTCGCTTAAAATGAAAAAACGACGTTTGTATAAAAAAAATATGAAAAGACGACGCACATTATCTAAAACTTTAGGCTCAGACTACGTTTGTATAATATATATATATATATATGAAAAGACGTCACACATTATGCGTTGTCCATATATCTTACATATATTATATATAATAAAATAGTATATTCTATATTATATATGATAAAATACCTTTAAAAAAAATTGAAAGGACGACGCACAATGTGTCTCTATATATTATATATAATAATATATATATATATTCTATATAATAAAATAATATACTGTATATAATAAAATAATATAAAATGAAAATAATAATATATTATATATAATAAAATAATATTTTATATACAATAAAATTGAGCATCGACGACTCACATTGTGCGTCGTCTTTGGAATCTTTGTACGACGCATATTGTGCATCGTCGGAAGCTATAGACGACGCACAATGTGCATCGTCTTTGGTGATTATTTACGATGTATTGTGTGCGTCGTTTTTGGCACTTTAAACAATTTTTTTTAATGACAACGGTCTTGACCGTCGTATTTTATGATTTTAGACGACATTGAAAAACCTTCGTTTTAAGTGGCTACGTTGGCGCCATGTAAATTTTACATATATTATATTACGATGGATTTTTGTTGTGCGTCGTCATTACTTAATTTTAAGACGACGTTTTACCATTTGCATGGCGTATTTGATTAAAAAAATTTAATAAATATATATTAGTTTAAAGTGCGTCATCTTTGATATTTAATACAATGTTTGTCATGAAATTCATCGTAAATGTTAATTTGACAACTGTCGTCTAATCAATATTTTTCTTGTAGTGTTTGCTTCAGTATCTTTACCAGATGTACGAGTTTTATTGTATTTGCGAGTATTGATGACAATTTTCTCGAGTGCCGTAGCATTTTTTTTGAAGTAATTGACAAATTCATCATTGTAATTTGGCTTATTGAATGGCATCTGCAAGAAGGAAAGCGACTTAGCTTAAAAATTAAGCATAAATTATAGTATAAAATTAATTTTCAGTAATCCAAAACATATTCATTAATTAAATAGAAAAAAAGAGATTTCTTTTCAATTTCATACTTAAACAATTTATTATGTTGAATTCTGTAAGTTAACATATTTTTTGGACTATGTTATTGACTACAATTAAAATATAATGTTTAACTTAGTAGCAAACATGTTTATTGTTTGCAGAAGAAAAAATAATGCTAGAGAGAAATATAGTACCAAAACCCACCCCAAATGCCAATATAACTTGAAGAACGGGCTGTTGACTACAAAACCTTTTTTCCCACTTAAGAACGCGTCACAGCATTGGTGAGTAGTTTCCATTTTCTGTATTGTATTTCTTATCCATTAGTCAAAACATATGAAACTTGATGGTCAACATATTTACTTTTTTTTTTTTTTTAAATAACAAAATACACCATGGTCCACACGGATCCGGAAAATTGATTAGATATTTTTATAAAAAAATCGATTAAATCAATATAATACCATATTCAATTTAGTAACAAAACTCCCAAAATCAACTCTCTCTTATCATTGACGTGTGCATATATGTGTTTATATAAATATATGTATAGTGTATTTGAGTCCTTTTACCGATAGAATTTCCATGGATATTGTCATTAAAAATTGATTTTTAACAGTGATGGATCTAAAAAAATTAGGTATGAGTTATGAGTCCGTGTATGCCGATGACGGTGACACCAACTCATCCACTTTTGTCGACTTCTTTTATCATTCATTTATGTTTGTATTTTATTGACTCATTTATTATAAAAAAAATAGAATATTATAAAATTTGTGAGCTAAAGAAATAAGATTAAAAACAACAATAAAAATCAAGAGTTTTAAAAGTTTTAGACTAATATTAAGGACAAAATATTCTTCTGGCACTACAAGAAAAACGATAATATTACGATGATCGTCAAATTATTATATACTATGTATAAAAAGGGCAACGTCCTATAAAATATTAAAGACGATGCAATTTGAAATACTATATAATTATTAATTTTTTTTTACATAACTACGCTGTGAAATTGTAAAATGTCGTCTTAAAATTCAGCAAATACGACGCACAACAAAAACCGTTGTTAATGTTTATAATATAAAATACGTAAAATGCACGTGTCCACAACTGTAGTCGAGGTGGCATGACATAGCAACTTATCATGACGGTTTTCCAACGTCGTATAAAATATATTAAATACCACAGTAAAAAATATCATATTTAAAAAAACAACACCGTTTAAAGTGCTAAATAAGATGCACATTGTGCATTTGTGCATCTTGTATAACTACCAAATACGACGCACATTATGCATCGTTTATAAGCATTACACGACGCACATTATACGGCGTGTATAACTACCAAAAGATGATGCACAATGTGGGTAATCCTCACTCTTTCTACCATGCAATGGTATTTCTCTTTCAATGTTGTAACAAATGTAAATTACAGACTTATATTGAATTGATGTGACAAGTATATTTTTATTTATTTATTTATTTTAATGACAGCAGCATTGGGTAGGCCTTCCATTTCTAATTCTTGAAGAATTTGGTGAAATGATAAATTTTCTATGAACATGACATGAGTTTGGTTTAGAAGAAGGTATAAAAATAAATGTATATAATAATGTCTCATGCATATAGTACATGTGGTAAAATTAACTCCGTACGTACAAAAATCTCCCAACATAAATATTTTTCATTACATATTGTTTTTGGTAAGTTTTTTCATTACATATTATGTCAATTAAAAAAAGAAAAATAAATATATTGTTGTCTTACTTCAAATAACACAAGAATTTGTTTTATAAAAGTAAAATATTTAGAAACTAGAAATATCATATGAACATTTAAAACTTAATCCATATTTTATTTCATTGTTGTATACATACGAAATAATTATATAAAATATAAGTAGAAACTTTTTTAATATAAAAATAAGTAGTAAAGTATAATGAAAAACTTTTTTGGTCATAATTAACGATGGAAACTTGGCGAAGGAAAAAAATTAAATAGAGAAAAAAAGTAATTAATAATAAAAAAGGGTTTTTAAAACTAAAAAACGTAATTAGATATTTGGATTAATTATAACGTTTTCCCAAAGATTTCACATAAACCAAAAACCCAAAAAAGTCCATTTCCTCTCTCTCTCTCTCTAAAACCCACCCAACACAGCAAAGCCACTGCTTAAAAAAATGCTGAATCTCCAACAAACCCATCTCAGGATTTGCCATTCCTCTGCAATTTCTTAAATCTGCTTTGCTGGTTTTCTTAGCCATGGAGGAGAGGAACTGGGGTTTGTAAGTAGCGGGAAAAAACCTTTTTTCTCTCTGCAATGTGAGGAGGATTTTCCATTAGGCCTATGATGGTGGCTGCCATTTCTGAAGCAGCTTCGACTGACCCAGCAGCAAACAACACTAAACTCCGAAACCCTTCAAGACCACCTCTATTGCCTTCCGAGAAAGACAATGGCATCCTTGAGGGAAGACCCAGAGGCAGGCAAGTCTCTTCCAGGTACATGTCCCCGTCTCCTTCAACTTCTACTTCCACCACATTGTCTTCTTCATCTTCTAGGAGATGTCCTTCCCCTTTGCTCTCTCGCTCTACCAATTCGACTATGTCTTCAACCCCTTTGCCCTCTTCTGCATCGAAACGTTCCCAATCGGTAGACCGGAGGCGACTCGTGACTCCTCGGCCCACAACTTCTCTCATTGAGTCTAGACAAGGCAATGCCGCTGGTGGTGAAGTATCGGCGGCGGCTAAGCTTTTGGTTACTTCGAGGAGGAGTTTGTCGGTTTCGTTTCAAGGGGAGGCCTTTTCGCTTCTGATTAGCAAGACTAAAGCCGCTGCGACGCCGATTTTGGGTGGTGCAAGGAAAGCTACGCCCGAACGGCGGAGGTCGACACCGCGCGATGAGAGGTGGAGATCAGGTAGAGAATTCAAAACCTGTCGATCAGCACCGTTGGCTGGCTAGAGTGAGGCAAGGGAGCTCAATTGGTTCGAATCCATTGTCGAGGAGTTTGGATTACTGTGCGGATAAGAAACCACCAAAGGCTAGAACATAGGCGACGCACATTGTATTGTCTGTTGTGCACCCACCAAAGGCGACACACATATTACTAACGGCTCGTTTTTTCCATCATACATTTGTGAATTGGCAACGTAGAATCTGATATATTTTAGCTTTGATGCATAAATTTATATATATATATATATTTTTATAAAGTTATAAGTTAAAAAATAATTAAATGTATAAGTTCCAACTATATAACAACACATACAAATAAAAATATATACGTAATATATTATATATATAATAATTTAAAACTTTTTATATAACCAATATTACAAATAGTGTAATGCAATTCAAATACATGTGTATTAGCTAGTCTCACTATATTTTTCTTTTTTAAGAGTTCATGATTTTAGAATGATTTGTTTTTAATACTATATTAATAATGCAAATAATAAAGAAGTAATGCATTTATGATAGTTAAATTCTTTCTATTAACAAAATAAAATATGATACTACTAGAAAAATAAGTAAAAAAAAAATATATCCTACAAAGGAGGTAAAGTTTAATCAATTTGCTAAATTTGCTGAATCAATTTGTAAGTGTTGCAGTTAAATAAATGCTTTAGAATGTGGAATCTACTACAAAGGAAATATAAAATTTTATTGGATTAATGATATATCATTGTAAATGTCTCGTAGTACTTTAATATATATATATATATATATATATTTTTTTTTTTTCTATTTTGTGGGGACTATCGTCTAATATTATAAAATTATATCTAATATTTTAATATTTAGGGGTGGTTAAATCCGCCACTGATTTTCAGCAACACAGTTTAAATCAGTTGTGGGTGATAATTTATTTTAGCGACAATTTATTTCATCTTTGTCGCTGAAAATATATAGGTTTTTAATAACAAACCACATAGAATATATATATATACATATATATGGATTTTTCTTTTTATATTTGCACAATTTTAAAATGTGGATCGCCACTAATAATTTATTATCAATGACGCCTTGCTCGTTGATCGTCACTTACTAATATTATTAATGACCAAGCCGTCATTGATAATAGATTATGAGTGACGATCAACATTTTAAAATGATGCAGATATATACACCTTTTAAGCATACTATATATATATATATATATATATGCTAACTAATAATATATTAACACGTATCATTTGGTAAATTTGTTTTGGCAAACATTTTGATGCCTATAGCATTATGATCATTTAGTTAAACAAGTAGGAAAACATCATAGTGCCCATAGCATTCATTAATTATTATCCAAAACATTATCAAGCTTTGTTTGGCATAACTTCTAGAAAGTTAAAAATAGCTTTGAAAGCTTAAAAACTGTTTCTAGAAGTGTTTGAATAATTTTATAAAAGTGCTTCTGGCCTTCAGAAACTTTTTTAACCAAAGCCAGTGAATAATAGCTAGACCTGGCAACGTGTCGTGTCGTGTCGTATCCGTGTCAAAATTTTCTTACACAAACCCGACCCGTTAAGCTTTTGTGTTGAAATATATAAACCTAAATCCGTTCATAAAATTATCGTGTAACCCGTTACCTAACCCATTAACACGTTAAACTTATTTTCAAAATTATTTTTTAAAAAATAAAAAATATATTTAATATATGTTAAAATAATAGCAAACCATACATTTTCATTTTTTGTATCCATACTAAAAAATAATAAAGCACATACATAAATAAATATTTGTATCCTTTTACAAACCAAAAATAAAAACTAAAACAACATACTTAATATATGTTAAAAACATAACAAACCATACAAACATAATATTTAAATTCCTTCTCCTTCTCCAAATGAAACATCCACAGAATCTTCAGTAATATCAATTGAATCAACCTACAGCCATATATACACAAAAACAAATTTTAAAATACTTTAAATGCAAAATTTTAAATTTTTTTAAACACAAAAAGCATATTGAAAAGAAATTTACTTGGCTCATTTTGTTTTTACTTTTTTGTGAAATTTCCAGTTTGTTGGCTGCCTGTGATCACTTATCAAAATCAAAAGAGAATTTTCAAAATAAATAAAAAATAAACAGTTCACAACATGAACACTATATTTTAACTTTGCTACCACAAACTTGGTTGGTAATATTACAAGCCAGTTTATGCTTAAACAGCCCATAAATTTCATAAAACACATTTTCTTTCAAAGATATTCAAACTCTAATTAGAAAACTCCCCTAGCTATTACACGATTTAAGAAAGATTATGACTGACTTTTTTAACAACCCATCAGCAGGGTGAACACAGGGGCATTTATTGGGTTGCTGAACTGCAAAATTAAATTCCACTAAAAATGGATTTTTTTAATTAAATTATAAAAATGCCATTGTACAGTAATGAGTTGTTAACGGATTTTTGCGGGTTAACTTGTTAAAACCCGTTATCTTAACGGATCAACTTATTATCAACCCAACCCGTTTCAAGTAGACCCAACCCCGTAAAAAATATTCGTGTTCGTATCGTGTTAATGGGTCGTATTAAAATTTGTCAGGTCTAATAATAGCTCTTTAGAAAGTATTTTTAAAAACATAGAAGAGAAGCAAAAATAAAAGCAAAAATTATGTCGACTTCAATATTCTACAAAATAAATGCTTGTTTAAAAAATGTAGCAAAAAAAAAANAAAAAAAAAAGAATGAAAAGAAGAAAATAAAAAAAAGGGAAAATCAATCTACAGAAGAAAAGGATATAACTAGTAATCATTTCATTTATTACAAACATATCAATTTTATAGTTGAAGGTATTTTTGCTTTTAAGTGCTCCAAAGCATGAGTTCTAATATATATTGTCTTCTTCAGCTTCAGTTTCTTCATCAGATATGTACAAGTTTAATTTATGGTATATTTGCGAGTATTGATAACAATTTTCACGGGTGCAGTAGCAGTTTTTATGAAGTAATTGACAAATTCATCATCGTTTGCAGAAGCAGAATAATTTAATACTTTCACTACCTTTAGGTATTCATGGGCATGGGGGCATTTACGAGTCGAATAAAATATTACATTGTAATTTGGCTTATTGAATGACATCTGCAAGAAAAGCTACTTAGCTTAAAAATTAAACATAGTCTTATAGTATAAAATTAATTTTCAGTAATCCAAAACATATTTATAAATTAAACAGAAAAAAAAAGATTTGTTTTCAATTTCATACTTAAACAATTTAGGTCTAAATGTATTATAATACTTTCTAAAATTGAATTTGTTCACATAGGAGTCTCTATAATTAATTTGTATAATTGATACCTTCTAAATTTAAAAAAATTGTATATTTGTCTAATTTAGTTAAAATTGATAAATTCCGTCAACTTAGAAGTTACGTACATAACACTTGACTCTCAAAATTGATTTCTTCATTTTTTATTGTACCAAAAATTTAAAAAAAATGAAAGAAAATTTGAAATTCATTTATGGCTTTTCTTTCTATTTATTAACTTTTTTTTTTTGGTACAATTAAAAATGAAGAAAACAATTTTGAAAGTAAATTGCTATGCATATGACTTCTAAGTTGACGGAATTCATCAATTTTAACTAAATTGGATCTAAACTGGACCAAAGTGCAACTTTTTTCAAATTATAGAATACTAATTACACAAATTAGTTGTAGAGACTCTTATGTGAACAAATTCAATTTGTACTAAAGTGCATTTAAACCAACAATTTATTATATTGAATTCTATAGGTTAACATATTTTTTGGACTGTGTTATTGACTACTACACACTACGCCAAAAACCCTAATTGGCGATACAAAAATGGCGTCGCAAATTGTAAATGGCGATGCAAATCCTTGTGTCGCCGAAAGGACTGTCGTAAAAAATTAAAAACATTTGCGACGGCCAAAATGTGTCGCCGATAATGAAACAATTCGTGACCCGTGCGTGGCCAATTACGGACACAATTGGCGATGTTTGTATCGCCAATTAGTAATGAAATTGGTGACGTGTACGTCGCCAATTCATCATTTTTTGCTGAAATTAACCGATAAAAAAGAGAAGAATTGGCGACGCTGGTGTTGCCAATTAGTCTGAAATTGGTGACGCTGGTGTCGCCAATTAGTCTGAAATTGGCGACACTAGTGTCACCAATTTGTGTCACTAATTATCTCCCAAATAGCGACGCATGCATTCCATTTTGTGTCGAAATTTACCATGAATGGCGACGGCAATTGGCCATTTTTTGGCAACAAAATTCGTCACTAATTATTTAGACCATTTTTTTAAAACTGTAGCAAATCCTTATTTAAGACGTCTCTAGATAATTCAAATTTAATTGTATTGACAAATTAAATGATTTTTCACATTTTTGTCCATATTTTTCATGTTCACCTATATATCAACAAACTATATACATTTGTATCCATAAAATGTATAACAATAAAACTCACATGATATATATATATATATATATATATATCATAATGGCTCCATAAAGACAACTCAAAACCGTATACATTTTTAATATTAATATTTGTATGTTTATAACCAAAATATTAAAATGAATTTAATAAAATCGTCAAACATGTATACTCGGGTATGGTGGCGCCGTGTAGGAAAACTCAGAGTATGCCCCAGCGGCGCCGTGTAAGAAGAATTCCCCTAGAATGCGGCGGCAGCGTGCAAGAAGAATGCTGACAATCCAACAACAGCGAAAATGAACCCGACAGTCCAGCGGCGGGTGTATAAAAAAATGCAGTAGATTGGTTTGAATCTGGTGACGAGTTTATTTTTTAAATGCAAATAAACCGAGTTCAAGTCCGGCAGCGGCGCCATGTATTTTTGAAATGCACTTGGGTTTGAGTCCGACGGCGGGTTTGAGTTTGAGAGCATGAAAATTTGAGAGAATACAATTGGTTTGAAGGGGGGAGAATAGGGGGAGAGTGGGAAATAAATTTGGGTTGATGGGAATTTATGGTGCCATAAATTTTAGAAAAGGCGATGCAGGCGTCGCTAAAGGTCTTTTAGCTACCCGGCGCCAATGCTAATGACTTTTGCGACGCTAGCGTTGCTAAAAGTCTTATTATAGGCGACGCTAGCTTCGCTAAAGACCTATTATAGGCGACGCTAGCTTCGCTAAAAGGTCTATTATTGACGACGCTAGCATCATTAAAGACCTATTATAGGCGAAGCTATACACAAATTTTTTTTTTATAATATAATTTAATATTTATAATTATAAATTTGAGTTAAAATGATATAATTTTATTTAATATATAGTAAATTTTATTTTGAAATATTGACTTAATTTAGATTTAGATAGTAAATATAAATTAAATATTTAAATTATAGATATATATACTATCATTTCATTTTTTGGTAATTATATACTATCAATCATATATATACCATATATGATATCATATAAATATACATATATATGTATAGTGCAAAATGTATGTATATATATGTTGATATCAATTTATGCATACATATATAAAAATAAAAAATTTGAAATATTGACTTAATTTAGATTTAGATAGTAAATATAATTAAATTAAATATTTAAATTATACATAATTTTATAATTTAATATATATATATATTATCAATTCATTTTTT
>QANX01005750.1:26407-50157 GCA_003254975.1 Ochetophila trinervis
TATAATTTAATATATATATATATACACTATCATTTCATTTTTTGGTTATAATCAAATCTAAATCTAATAGTTTTAATAATATGAATTTTATAATTTATATGTTATAATCATATATATATTTAATTTTATTTTTATTAAAAAAATTAGTAAAACAATTTACAAGAAATTGGCGACGCCAGAGTTGCTAAAATTATGATTGTTGGCGACACTAGTGTCGCTAATTAATATTTAGTAACGCCAGCGTCACTATATAAGTTTTTTCTTGAGTATTGACGACGCTAGCGTTGTTAAAGAATAAATTATTAATTGTTTTTATGTTATTCGTATATGTACTGTACATAAATTAATATATCTTGTCAGTGAATAACATTCATTAATTACATAATAAATATTATATATTATTCTTTTGCTTTTTTTGTTGAATGAATTTATTAAGGCTTACGAATCTATATATATATATATATATTAATTTGCTAAAAGATAAAAAATATCAGCTAAGACCTAAACCAAAAAGAATTAATATAATATATCCAAATAAAGGGTAAACCAAAAATAATACTTTATATATATTTAGTATATATATATATTCAACATTTAATTTATATATATGAAGATATATACTTATAATTAATTGATATATATATATAATTTAAATATTTAGTATATGTAAATCAAATAAATTAACAAAAAAAAAAGAGTATTGGAGACGCATAGAAGCGTCGCTAAATGTCTTTGGCGACGCATAGTACTCTATATATATGTTTTGGTTAATAAATTTTATATAATTTTAATATTTAAATTATATATATATCACATAAATTATAAGTATTAGTCTATATTTAAATATATACTAAATATGTAAATTATATTAAATATATAAGTTATATGTAAAAAATTTAAATTATATACATATCATATATGTTAAAACTGAAAAATAAATTTTAAGGTTGGCAGCATTAAAATGAAAAATTAAGTTGTTCCATTAATTAAGTTTCGCGCCTAACGAATAGTTTTAGCACCCAATTTTTTTGCGATATATGCAGAATATGTGTCGTGAAATAAATTTGGCAGGTAAATATTTGGCAACACTCATAGAATGTGTGTTTCGAAATGTATTTTCCTTGTAGATTTCTGGCGACATTCCTTGAATGTGTCGGGAAATAGATTTGCGCGTAGATTTGGCAACACTTGTCGAATGCATGTCGCTAATTTTTTTTCGGGCCACTAAAAACATTTTGGCTACGTTATTGTGTCACTGTTTTGTTAAAATAAAGACGACATAGTAGTTTTGTGTCACGAATTAGTTATCAACGACGCAATTTTTGGTTTACGTCGCGCATTTAGTGTCGCCAATCCACAATTTTGGTGTAGTAACAATTAAAATATAATGTTTAACTTTTGTTAAACGTAAAAGATTAACTCAAATACCAAGATAATTTATGACTAGAGAATAATATTATTTCTATTAATGCTAGTTTGGATGGTAAACACAAAATAAAATGGGTCTTTTTTATATTTTTTTTACATATATTAAAATTTAGGGGTTGGAGTAGAGAATTTTAATATTACACAATGACAAAAACATTGATAGATGACATTTGTAAACTGTTCATCTAAAGTTATAGATAACTCTTTTTCATTTGACAAAACACCGTCATAATTTGAAGTGTCATCTAAAATTTTAGTTTAAAATGTCATTTTAAATGGACATAAGCATCAAATTGTTTATTAATGCATTCAATTTTTATTTTTAGTTTATGGTTATAATTTATAGTTTATAGTTTTTGTTTATGTTTTTGCTAAAAGGAAAAAAATGAAAAACGACAACCATATTTTGATTTTTTTTATGCAAAAAATAATTATTTTTGATAATCATTTTTATTTGTTATTTTTATTAATTTTTTTTATATTTTTAAAATTTTACAAATAAATTTAAACAAATATATATTCGATTATTGTCGATTCCAGATTTTGGCTCCACCGTAGTGTCTCAGGTTTCGGCCTGGACTAGGCTGTTCTGATCTCAGGTTCCAGTATGAAATAGACAATCACGGCAGTCTCGGGTACTGCCCCCGACTGGGCTTTCCCGGGTTCTGGCCTGGGCCGGGCAATCCTGGGTTCTGGCCTTGGCCGAGCAATCCTGGGTTTCAGCCCGGACCGGGCAGTCCCGGGTTCCAGCCTCGACCAGGCTGTCCCTGGTTTTGGCCCTGACTGGGCGGTCTAGGGTTTCGGCCTCGACCGAGCTGTCTTGTGTTCTGGCCCGGACCGAGCTTTCTCGAGTCCCGAGTTTCAGCTTGGATCAGGCGGTCCTAGGTTCCGGCTCTGACCGGGCGATCTCGGGTTTTAGCTTCGATCGAGCTGTCCTGGATTTCGGCCCTGATTGGGCGGTCCCGGGTTCTGGCATGGATCTGGCGGTCTCAGGTTCTTGCTTTGACTGGGCGGTCCCTAGTTTCGGCTACGACTGGGCAAACTCGAGATCCAGCTCCGATCGGGCTGTCCCGGATTCCAGCCAGGATTGCGGCTCGAAACGGGTTGTCCCGGATTGTGGCCTGGACCGGGCAGTCTTAGGTTCTGGCCCAGATCGAGCTATCCCAGGTTCCGGTCCGGACTCAACGATCCCGAGTTGCAGCTCCGACTAGGCAGTCCCAGGTTGTAGTTCTGACCAGGCGTTTCTTGGTTTCGACCTCGACCGGACAGTCCTGGGTTCTGGTCCAAACTGGACGATCCCGAGTTCTAGCCTTGTTCGAGCAATTCGTTGTCTCGACTACATATGGACGGTGTCAGTATGGGCAGTTTCAGATTCAAGTCTTATTCGAGTTGTCTTGTATCTTAGCATTATCAAGGACAAAAAAAAAATAATAAATTGAAAATTGAAAATAAAAATGACTTTTTAATGTTTTTTTAAATAAAAAAATAGTAAAAATGGTTTTTAGATTTTAAAAAATGAAAATAGTTATAAAACGCATTTTCATTTTTTGTTTTCAAAAAATTGAGAAACAAAAACTAAAAACCATAAATGAATGTGTTATATTACTAATTAAAAAACATATGGATGAAAATCAATTACATATTTCAATATAATTTAATAAATAAATTAGTATTTCTTAACATTTTTTTTAATAAAAGCAACTAATAATACGCACCTTCAAAACAATTGTCTGCAAGCAAGGACAACCATCATGAGTGAATTTAATTGTCGAAGGCAATCTTCATGTCCAGAATAAAGTGTTATTTCCAAATGCTTGAGAATCGTAAACTCATTAGGAATCACTGGAGGAATACCACAGAAACTATGATCTTTCTAAAATCCAACAAATTAATACCAATAATTACAGGAAGTCACATATAAAATTATAATAATTTAACTCGCAAATCCTTATCGGCCAGCTTTCATCCATAATCTATTATCATGGATGGTTTTGTCCTTGATAATATCCATCTATTTCAGAAATATTTTGGTCGCTGATAATTTATTATCAAAAATGCTTCCGTGATACAATTTATTATTAAGGAAGCTATTTTCGCTGATAATCTATTTTCAAAGAAGCTTTGGTGGATGATCTGCATGTTAATTATATCTGCACCTTAGAAACACTGTACATAAATATATAATAATTCAATTAAAGAAAAAGAAAAGAAAGAGAAATTAAATAAAACAACACGATGAATTCACATACTATAGTCAGCTTGAGAGTCTGCAGGAGAGAAAAATCCCAAATCTAAACGCTTGAGCGTCGGAGATATTGGCTTCACAACTCTTAGATTTTCCAAACTCTCAGAACCATGAGCGGTTAATCGCTCAAAATTCGGACAAAACTGAGACAGCAAGTCTTGAAGAATTTCCTCTCTCACATTCAAATGCTTCAGCTCGAGCTCTCGAAGAGACTTGAACCCGAATTTCTTTCAGCCGAAAAGCGTTTTGGGAAAATTGTATTTCATTTTTGCACGTACGGTAACCAAATTGGAAGTCCAATTGGAGGGTTTTAGCCTTCTTTTCCAATATGGAAAACTTAATCCATCTATTTATATATATGCACTTAAAAATAATATCTAAATTGAAAGAAACCCTAAATCGATCAATGTTGGGTCCTATGTGCTTCTCAATGAGTCTATCTACGTATTCAACGTTGTACCATCCTTCTTTTTCCAATTCAACGAGCTTTTGAGGGTATATGATCTGAGGATTTTGAAGAACTAGAGGTTCTAAATGGAAGTCGAGGTTGGTGCAAAACGACCACGTATTTTGCCAAATGTTTTGCCATTGCCTTGAGAGAGTGCAAGTTAATGTGGCAAATTACTGATTCTGTCCTCGGCCACTGCCGATAGGTCTAGACTTTTCAGTAAATCAATGCACAAAGTTATGGCAAATTAACAAGTTTGTAATGGTAGGGAAAAAAAGAAATAATAAAACATTGATTTATTTATGTACTCTTTTCTCTGCCCTTGTTTTTTTTAATGAAAAGGAATTCGAGAATTTGGGTTAATACATTTTATGATTTTTTTTTTGATAACTATATACTTTATGAAATTTAGTAGCGTGGTTTCCTTGGTATTTTTCCGATTCCGATTTTGTCCTTGACTTTAAAATGTAATGATGCTTTAATTTTTTTATTTTTTATTTTTTTGGGAGGTGAGATGAGTAGGTATGTTCTTTGATTTCTTTCTGTGTTTTTATTTCATTATATTTCATTGAGTTCGCTTAACAGTTTTTATTTCATTATTTTATGTGATGGTTTGAATTAAGAGAATTTGAAAAGCCATGGACTCTATGGCCACTCATGACGAAGAGTCACCTCTGTTTGTCAACTATTTGCAGATTAAAACCCCGAAGAACTATGTTAGCAAAAATTCATATCCTCAGCGAGGCTTTCTTATTGATCTTTTTGTGAGCCTAGATTTTGTAATTGGAAAATGTGATTGATTTTCCAATGAAGCATATCATATGATACACTTGTGCTTCAATTAAATTTTATTTTGACCGTACGTATGTGTAAAGTAACTTTTACTAGTAAAATGAACCATCAACTACAATGTAATATTATATGGTAATGGAAGTTATGAACTTTATGCTGCCATGCATTAGACTCTGTTAATGTGTGGTATTAATTCCAGGTCATTTATATATATATATATATATTTTTTGAGTGATTAATGGGTATTGATACTGGATAGATGACACTGTTACATGCACAAAACACCATTGCAGTGTCACTGATAAGTCTATTGACATACTCTATGTGTCACAATATACATAGTAATTAAACGGCGTCAAGGGTGGTTTTATGTGATAGCATCACATATTTTAATGAGACCGATCAAAAGTAGTCACCGTAAAAAAATTGTGTCAGCTTTCTGTCTGTCACAGAATCATTTTCAGACACTAATATGTCAAGTTTGCCTAGATTCAAAGCATGTATTTGTGACGATTTAGGTACATACAGTGACGATAAGAATTAAGCATCAGTGATGAAAATTGTGTCGCCAATTCACTTCACATCTACGACAGTATTTTCTTGTCACAATTTCACACCTTTTGTGATAGAACCAATTTGTTTATAGCTAATATGTTCTTGTGATACGCAATAGTTACCACAACGCTACAGACCAAAATTTTGTCGCCATTTTACAAAATTAACTAAAAATGGGCTTTCCATGACAAAATTTGCTCCTTCACAATCGATATCTTTTTTGCAATAATGCTAGAGTTCCAAAATATTTATCAAATTCATTTACGAAATGATACTGTGACTAATATGTAGCAGTATTTAATTGATTTATCTTTCTTATTCACTTATCCATACTTAGCTTGTATAATTATGCTATCCAATAATATATTAACCCATATGATCATTTGATTAATGTATTGAACATATTGGTGCCAGATCATTATGTCATCACTTGTTAAACAAGTTGGAAAACATCATAATACACATAGCATTGGTTATTATCCAAAATATTATCAATAATATTCTACAAAATAAATACTTGTTAAAAAAAAGTAGCAAAAAAATTAAAGAAAAGAAAAAATAAACTCAAAATAAAATGATAATCAGTAAACAAATCATATATTACAGACATAAATTTTATAGTTGAAGGTATTTTTGTTTTTAGGTGCTCCATAGCATGGGTTCTAGTATTGTCTTCTTCAGCTTCAGTTTCTTCATCAGATCTACAAGTTTTATTGTACTTGCGAGTATTGATAACAATTTTCTCCAGTGAAGTAGCATTTTTTATGAAGTAGTTCACAAATTCATCATTGGTTTCAGAAGCAAAATAATTTAATATTTTCACTACCTTTAAGTATTCATGGGGGCTCCATTCATGATAAAATCTCACATCGTAATTTGGCTTATTGAGTGGCATCTGCAAGAAGAAAAGCGACTTAGCTTAATTATGTGAAAATTAAGTATGAAATAAATTTTCAGCCATCCAGTATATTTATTTATCAATGGAACATGCAGAAAAGATTTCCTTTCAATTTTATACTTGTACAATCTGTTTTTCAATAGTCGGGCACCACGCCCACCACTTGATGAGAAACAACAGACTGCTGCTGTCAAATTCGTATAATCATTCGGCTGCAGTGGACGAAGTGGTGGTGTCCACTGTAGCGACCCTGCAGCATAGTTAGTAAAATACAGAATGGCAAAATATGTATATCATACGTATGTATATTAATCGTTTGTTAGAATAAAAAATACAAAAATGACAATTTATAAATTTGGAATGTTCATTTATAATACAATATGTAATGAAAAATACGGAGAAAAAATATAGTATCTAGTATTTATTAAAATAAATTATTTTTATATGCATAACATAAACTATTATTATTAAAATAATAATAATAAGTTGATCTATAATAAAAACAAATAAATAACGTAAGCAACCAACTATTACATAATATGGTAGTTTAATGACACATCAAGAACATTTCACTAACTAAACAAGAAAAAAAAAGACAGAAGAGTTAAGACTAAAATTAAAACTAGTCATGAATGTAATTCAATCATGATATATCATTAATATCTAACGTTAAAGAAGAGGAAAAAGCTAACAATAATGCATGGAGCCATAACCAAGCTACGACTCAAAAAATTAAAAATAGTTTCCAATAATTTTGAGCTATTTTAAATAATATAAACTAATTAGACTTTAATTTAAAACAAAAAACTAATTAGACATTATGTACGGTAATTGAAAAAAAAATTTACAACATATTTTGATTGAAGATTCTTGTCAATTATTGAAACATTGCTTTTTGAAGGTATTGAAAAGTCATTTTTAATAGATAAAAGAGTCGACCATTTTTTCTTTTTTCTTTTTTCATATTTTTAAATTTTTTATTAAAGATTTTTTGATGTGTACGGTATTGTATTTTATGTTTTTTAAACATTACATATAAAAAATGTCCTATTTTTTTCAGTAAAATTGAAATAAATACAAAAAATGGGGAATGTACGCGTATTATTCGCAGTTTACTAACTAGGCCTTGCAGTGCTTAAATAATTTATTATGTTGAAATCTCTAAGTTAACATATTTTTAGGATGTTTGACTAGCTACTATACAATTACAATATAATGTTTTAACTTTTGTTAAACGTAAATGATTAACCAAAAAAATAATAATACGCACCTTCAAAACAACTGTATGCAAGTAAGGAGAAACCATCATGAGTGAATTTAATTGCTGAAGAGGACACACTTCATATTCAGAACCAAGTGTTAATTCCAAATGCTCGAGATTTGTAAATTCGTAAGCAATCATTGGAGGAATCAACCGGTAGCTACCAATCTGAAAACCCAACAAATTAGAATTACATATGCTATAACAATTAAATTTAAAAAAAAAAAGAGAGAGAGATTAAATGAAACAATTAACATCATGATTTAACATGCATACCAGACCAAATATAGTGAGTTTGAGAATTTGCAGCTGAGAAAAATAGTCTGAAAACTTGCTCATATACGAGAAGAAAGGAAACGAAACCTCAACAAGCTCAGGCACATTCTCAAGCACAATCTCAACATGACCATAACTTTTATCAAAATAAAAGGAAACAAGATTCGAGTCTCGAATCTCGACTCTCAGAAGCTCCTCGCAAAGCCCCAAATCTAAATGCTTCAGCGTCGGAGACGGCTTGACCACTTTTAGATTTTCTAAACCCTCCAAACCATGAACGGTTAACCGTTCAAGATTCGGACAATGCCGAGACATCAAGTCTCGAAGAACTTTCTCCCTCAAATTCAAATGCTTCAGCTCGAGCTCTCGAAGAGACTCGAACCCGAATTTCTTACACCCCAAAAGCCTTATGGGAAAATTGTATCTCTTTTTTCCATGGTAACCAAATTGGAAGTCCAATTGGAGGATTTTAGCCTTCTTTACCATCGCAAACTTAATCCACCTATTTATATGTAGAGTAAACGCAATGTCTATATTCAAAGAAACCCTAAATCGATCAACGCTGAGTCCACTGTGCTCGTTTATCAGTTTATCTACAAATTCAACTCTGTGCCTTCCTTCTTTTTTCAATTTACGGAGGTATCGAGAGCGTCTGCAAGGAACATTAAATAACAGAGGCTCTGAATGGGTCGTATTGAAATCGAAGTCAAGATTCGAGCAAAATGGCCAGGTTTTTGTCCAAATGATTTTCAATCGCTTTGAGAGAGTGGAAGTTAATGCAGCGTCTTGGCTTGGAAAAAGAAGGAATATGATCGAGAGGATTTCGTCTGGTAAATCGCTGATTCTGTCATCGCCCATCGCCGATAGGTCTAAACTTTTCTGTAAATCATTGCAAAAATGTTTATGGGAAATTTATTTAAGTATAAGGAGCTAGATGAAGAAAAGAAGATTTAAAAAAAATAAATAAATTTGTTGATTTACACTTTTCTTTGCCATTGGAGACGATCTCTCCTCGTTCTTCGCCATTCGAGGAAGCTTCTCACCAGGATCGGGGAATATTTGGAGGTTTTGCTTCTGAGTTTGGGATTTTGTTCGGACAGTAGGGTTTTGGAATTTGAGAATTTGAGAATTTTTGAAAATTTTTACAAACACTCCCTGTCTTCTTTCAGTATAATTTCAAATTCGATCCTCAGGTTTTGAAAAAAATAATAATCCCTTGTTAAAAGACTTTTCCAAATTCGACTACTATTTTTATTTTCTTTTTTTGTTTAATGTATGTTTGCAATAAAAAAATTTCAGTAGAGTACTACAAAGTACAAATATGAAACCAATCATTTTTATGTGTGTGGACTTAAAAAGGCACTCTATGGATTTAAGCAGATCGTGAGTTGTACAATGAGCTTCAATGATTTTTATGCTCTGTTGGCTTTGGTAATTCTAAATTTGATGATTCTCTTTTTATTTATTCTAAAGATGGTATTTATTTACTCTGATCGGTCTATGTTGATGATCTCATTTTAAGGGGTAACTTTAGCTCTGTACTTTAATTTGAATGTTATTCATCACTTGGGTGCTCCATTCTCTATCAAAGATATGGTTACTCTGCATTACTTTCTGGGTGTCGAAGTTACACTTACATTGCATAGTTTATTTTTGTCTCAACCGAAGTATATAAGTGATCTTCTTGCTCGAACATCAATGCAAATTGCCATCAAAACCTGTTCAAACTCCTATTGCTGTCGGATTATATTTATCTCTCACTGATGGTTGCAATTTTATCAATGTCATTGAATATTGACAAGTTGTTTGGAGTCTTTAGTACTTATCATTACTCGTCTTGGATATTGCCTTTGTTGTTAATAAATTGTCTCAATTCATGCATAAACCCACTACTTTTCATTGGAGTTTTGTGAAGGGAGTCCTTCGATATCTTAAAAGTACACTATCTTATGACATCTTTCTTCCCAAGAATTCTCCTATTTAATTACATACCTTTTCTGATGCTAATTGGGCTAGTAATAAAGATGATTGCACTTCTACTAGAGCTTATACCTTATTTCCTACTTCCAATCCTATTTCTTGGAGTTCCAAGAAACAGAGTTATGTTGCTCTCTCATCGACTGAAGCTGAATATCGATGAGTTGCCTCAACTGCTGCTGAACTATGTTGGGTTCAATCTCTCCTATTTAAGCTTGGTGTTACATGCTCTCGACCTCCTGTTATTTATTGTGATAATGTTGGTGCTACTTACTTATGTTCTAATAATGTTTTTCACTCTCAGATTAAGCACATTAAGGTTGATTTTCTTTTTGTTCGAGATTTAGTAAAGAATGGTTTTCTTTGTGTCTTTCATGTTTCATCTACCAACTAACTTGCAAATTTGTTTACTAAACCTCTTCCTTGCTTGGTCGTTACTTCTCTTCGTTCCAAGATTGGAATCTCCAATGGGTCCTCTATCTTTCAGGGGCATATTAAGGATAACCATCAACCCGCTTCAAGGCTGCGCATTTCAGGCATGGTAACATGCCCTAAGACAATCGTTTGCCATGGTGTAAATCTGTATCACATTATTTCCATATTGTGTTATTTTACCCTATTAAGATTTTTGCATCTGTATAAATGTAATCTCTGTGTTCAATGTTAATACAACTCGTAATTTTGCACAATTATCTTTTTCTCTCTCTCTTAACAATTCTTTAGCTTCAAGATATCTAAATCTTGATTGTTATCTTATACTACGCACCTCTAAGGTCAAAATACTCTTTTCAAATATTCTTCTCTTACTTGTCTTATTAATAGTTTCTTTTCTTTTGCCTAAATTTTATTTTATTTTTTAAATTATGCAGGCAATCAAGGTGCTTAATAATGATTACACTTTAGAGGAAGCCAATCCATGTAAATAAGGTATTAAATTTCATTTTCTTTTGTTAGGATTTTTGGCACCATTGCTTCTTAATTAGAACTTCATTAGTGCAGATTTGCAAAGTCCCATTTCACTTCATATTTTGCTTTATGCATGTCTAAACTTAATCAAACATCGGCAACATCAATCAAAATGTTGGCAGATATGGCCTTTGAACTTAACTAACAAGGGACTGATGCTATGCCCTCTTAATTTAACTACCAATGACTGATGCCACCGACTTTTGTTAAGTTTAAAGGGCATAACTGTTAAATATGAAGTGCATGGGGCAATAATTCATGGAATGTTCAGAAGGAAACAGTGCCAAAAGCCCTTTCTGTTATTAAGTATTGCAAGTTAGCATATCCATTATGTATATTACTTATTGCTTTTGTACCCTCTACAAACTACAGTGTCGTACAATGGTCTATCTTTACCTTCATTTGTCCTTTCCATCACTACAAAAAAAACGGGGCTTTTGTGGCGGAAGAAAATTCGTCACAAGGTGTAGTATATGTGACGGAATCGTTGCTAAAACCACTTTCTGTGACTGATTAGTATCCGTCACACTTCAGTCGCAATAGCCACGACACAAAAGGGTTTCCGTGACGGAATACTGTTCCTCGTAACAAAAAACCGCCTTTATATGATGGCATTAGTTGGTCACAAATATTAATGGAAATTTTGACATTCTGGCGAGTCGCCGCTGGAAGGGTTTCAGTGACGGAATTTGGTCCGTCACAATATAATTTTTGTGACGGTCTTGTGTCGTCACTCGTGAAAACACTGAAATATTGCATTGATTTCGTGACCAAATATGAACCGTCACAATATAACATTTGTGACGGTATTGTGACGGTAGACCGTCACATTTAACTTACTGTGAAGGTCTAGATACGGTCACTTGTGAACACAATTATATATTGTTTTGGATTTCGTGGCGGTATTGTGACGGTAGACCGTCACATTAAAGTTACTGTGACGGTATGTAAACCGTCACTTGTGAAAACGATTATATATTGTTATTATTTCGTGACCGATAGGAATCGTCATAATATAATATCCGTGATGGCCTTGTGACGGAAGACCGTCACATTAAACATACAGTGACAGATCTGTATACTGTCACTTGGTTGTCAGGTTTGTAATTTTTTTCAGTTATATTTTTGTATCATTTTTTATTCACTTATGTTGTTTCTCTAGCATTTAATGTTAATATGTTACCTCTTCTAAACTAACACATCACAATGAATATAATCAGTAAATAGTACAATTCAAATTGAAGATGTAGTCACCCAACTTTGAGAAATTTATTTACCATTACGACATTTGATATAAAGGGTTCAAAAATTATTCATTGAAGCACTTGGCCTATTACATGCTTCATTGAAAAAATCTTAATGTTTACAAAGAAATACATCTAAAAAATGTATAACCTCTATACAAATTAAATGTTTATGTTTACCACATTCTCTCAATGCTTCTACTCGACAACAATTTAAGGAAATAAAAAATCAAATAGCTAACTATGAAGTGTTTAAGAACTCTACATGGACTGACAGCCCTTGAGATGTCCTATCGCATTTGAAATTTTTCCATAAAGATTTAGACCTTAAATATTACTGAAAAGACAAACAGTATGGAGACAAATCGTTAGCACCAAAATCAATAATTTAAACTCATTAGAAAGAATAATCCAGCAATATATAGTCAACACAAAATTAGATTTATAAGTCTATTGCACAGCCAAATGAATATTTACCACTTTCCACAGATACAAGAACTGAGGAAAATAAGTCCTGCCAAACAAGTGCTTTATCAATAATACGAAAGAAATTTTAAATGGACCACCTTATTGTAAAACGAAATTACCATGTACATATGTTTATTTCACAAGTAGCTGAATGTTGCTTCATCACTGCATGTAGACCACTACCTGCCACATTCAAAATTGTTTTACAACTTTTGCTATTAAAAACTAAAAGAAAAGAGTATGCTCTAATTACCTTGAAGAACAAGGAAGCAAGTTAGGAAGAATACCAACAGTGCCAACAGAGGATGCTGATAGAGTACCAAAACTATATAATACATATATCCATATAGAGCCACTCCAAACTCCTTGTCCCAATTTGCAGCAGGGACATTTTACACCTGGAAATATATATGCAGTTCAATATGACAAAAGACAGCAACATATTGCAACAATCAGACTTCTCAATGCTAATCCACTATATTCTGCTGAATGGCTGAATCATAATTCTGGACTTTATTCAAATTTAAGCAATAATTCATAATCAACCTTTATCATTAAATTCAGCTGGAAAAATAAAACCAACAAAACACCATCTTCTGTTTAGAATGTAAACACTATCAATAAACTCAATATTAGTACAAGACCGATATGGAACATCTATATTTCAATTCGCATTATAAAAACTTTAACCAAATCACCAAACCCTAAAATAAAACAAACATGCCACCAGCTACCCACATCCAATTCCCAAAACTGAAAATGAAACTTATTATACAATATTTAAATTCAGAAAAGGGTTTACAGATTAAGGAGCAAAGAATTCGTTGATTACCCATGTGAACTAGATCTTAATAAAAAAGTTAACCAAAAAGCATGATACTATTAATGCTTACGTTTGGCATAAATTGCAAATTAAAAACATGATAATATGTATTTAGGAACACACATATCCAAGCAGGGCATATGTTACTAAAAACACGAATTTTGTTCGGGTTACCTTGCAAAGAAGTACATTTGAATGTCACAGCTAACATGATATTATAAATCCATACCCAAAGTAAGAAAAAACACAATAATAACTGGGAGAGAGAAAACGACCTACCATGTTTGGCCTGATGAAGCCCTCGGACACACCAAAAACATTCACATCCCGGTGAAAATCGGATGAGTTAGCACACATTAGCTTTCAAAAAACAAGGAAAAAATTAATTCAAACTGCACATCTTATTCAGACGGAAGTTACAAATAATGCTTTTCATTTTTTTCAAGATGGAATACATTACAACTCAATTACAAAGTAGATATATAGTCAAACCTGCAAGTCTTGTAAGCAGCAAACTAAATCCGTCAATATTGCTCCTCTCCTGCGAATGCATTTCTATGTTTTCTTGCGAAACAAAAACATATCAATAAATGCAAAATCAGATGCTATATAACCATGGAAATCAGCTTCAAAAGTCTTAACTATATATTACCATATATAAATAATATCCTTATGACTTAGCTTCCATGCCTGTCAACCAGTATGAAATGAATAAATTCCTAAAAGAATACTCAAAATTTATAAAACAATTTTCTTGCTATACTCTGCATTGGGATCCTCAACCAGTGACAACATCTGAGAAAGGCACCACTCAGCAGCCATGTCCCATGATCCCTGTTGTGTGCATTAGTGACGAATTGAATAAAGCATTAACAAACAAAAAGTTTTAACTTCACAAGGATGTCCTGCAGTATCACAAGTGATGCTGATGGGTAGGCGGCAACATTGTCTGAGCGATTGGAGAAAATGCATCACGAGGCACATTAATCAAAAACCAAAGGGTTCTTCCATATATTAGTTGATAATAACAGTTATATGATTTATTTTTTAATTTTTTATTAGCTCTCTGCATTCTCTACTCACAATTTGAAGCAAGAGTTTTGGATTAGTGATTTATTGTCCCAGAAAAATATATTATAATTGTGCTTGTCATGCATCAATTGATTGGTAAGTAACAAACTAAAACATAAATATTTGGAGTTCTTATTAAATAGACCTATATCAAACCCTATATAATAAGGATGCATTAATTTTTGGCCATCGTATGGTAGTTAAATAAAAGTGTTATTCCACATGCACCAATAGCTATAAATGGCAATCGTTAGCACTTAATACAACACTTCCACTTACTTAATAGCATGCAGTCCCAACCTTCTGCATTTCAGCCCTGAAAACACAAAAAATTGAAAAGCTGGAAAATTAAGTAAGCATCCAAAATGCTTAAAAATTTAAATAAAAAAACGTACGCAAATACCATGTGCAATTACCGTAAGCGTTATAGGCACATTTTCTACTTTCGAACCACTATTTTCCAGCTCCAATTTATGTATAAACCTGCTCAAATATAACTTTATGCCATTGCCACAAATGCAATGCATGTATGGTTTAGGTGCATCCATAACAATAAGAAAACTAGGTATGTGCATGAGCTAATATTCAATATGAGTGAGATGAAATGCATTTAACTAAACGCAAACATATTCATTATATAATACAGCACCATGTCTTTGTACATAAGAAGTGACTAAAAATTTTCATTGAAGCACTTGCACAGCTACATGCTTCAATGAAATTTTTTTCCTGTAATTAAGGATAAGTCCCTAAAAATATTAACAGCTGCCCAAGAGTCTAAGGCCATTTATACACTACATTAACTGTACACAAAATACTCAAAAGCCTTCCTTTCTACAAGGAATGACATAGTAACAGCCCAACTTCGTCATTTTTGCCCTATCGCATACCATAGTTGCTTCGATAATTAGAAGTTAGGACACACCAAAAAAACAAAACCTTATACCACCGTTGTATTTAAAATTTCCGAACTTGTCCTTGCCATTGGAAATACCCTGCACGATTAAAAAATTCCTTAGTTGATTTTTTCGTGTACGAAACAATGACGAATAAACACATATTTTTTTTTTCTTGCTTGCAATGTCACTTCCAAATGCAAGCAAAATACCACCTATTTTGACATGTACCTTAACCTAGTCATTGCTCGTGGCAAATCTGACTATCCCATCCCGGTGTCATCGACTCAACATGTCCGCGCAATGCTTTGAGTGTTGCCTCCATTTCGGCCACACGATCTTCAAGCTGTTGGTTTTGACGATGCAATGCTTCATTAAACGCCCTTGTTTCTTGCATTTCCCTTCCAACGCCAGCCATGTCAATTCGGGATCGCTTTAAGTGATGCATTGGACCAAGTCCCATGCCAACTTGATGGCCACGTTTTGGAGGAATAACCTTGTCAAATATGTCATCGGTTGTCAATTCTTGTCCTTCCTCCGAATCTCTAATCCTTATTAATTCCTCCTACATAAAAAAACAGGCCACATGGTATTTAAGAGCAATGCATAGCAAATTTGCATAATATCATCGTTTGCAACACACACTTCTCCAATAAATTCACTACAGTCGCACTCCTCATGTCGCATGCAATGCAGTATGTGATATACAGCGCTGCACACAGTAACACATTACTACTACATACTTGTACACAACCCCCATATACTTATAGTACTACGTTTGGCACAACCTGATTTTTTGCAACATTATATGTTTGTATTGCATGCATCAACAGCTATTGACATCCACTGTTAACATACAACCCGCAGCCTATATTTTCCATTCTTAGATATTTCAGCACATCAGTCATCAACCAACAAACCCACAATTTTCAAAACAGGCCACATTAATTAGTAGTCCTAAAACGACTGTTCGATTAATAAATGTGTATGTGTATGAGTATAGGTACTCACATAAACCCTCTTGAACTTATCATCCACCCATTTCTTCTTGCTTGGGTTGTAGTGGGTGGTATACCACAATGTATACCAATCCACCGTTCCATCCTACACCATGCCAAACGTGAACTCATCAGTTTAAATTAACCTCAACAGCCATGCTTCAAATAAATAAATAATAACATGCAAACAAATTAATTACCGGCTGTGTGGCCTCGTTTGCAAGTCTAGCGAACGACTTCGTACCCGAACAATGATTGACGTGTTCGGCGCCTCTGTTCCGTTTGTTTATCGTACTGATTTTCTGCAATTTGTTTTCACAATTTCAGCATATACGATGTAGGGGTTTCATAAGATTGTATATCCGAACAATTATTTGAATATACCTTGAAGTTGTCCGATTTGAATCTCTCCACGCATAACAACCATTCATGCAACGCGACCTCCCTCGGACATGCAGCAATGAGTTCTTCCTCCGTCTGACATAGATCGAACCTCTTTTTTAGCCTATATCGCCAGCTGCAGAATTGTTTCTTCATCTGATTTTGAAGCACTTCGTAATGGTGTGGTTCGTCACCGAAGTCAAAATGCCTCTACAAAACAAATTTAAAGTTGTCGTTAGGTTGAAGATTTTGCATAACGACTTTCTATTTAACCATAAGAATGCAAACATGCGCGAATACGCAGACTTTTTTTGAAGACAACTACTTAACCTTCAATTCTTCCAAAATCGCTTCCTTCCGATTGTTTGGGACATCGCTCCATTCTTTTACATGAGAAGGAGCTTTGCTTCGTATCAATGCCCCAATTTCAGTAGTGATTTCTTGCGAGAAGTCACCAATGAACCGCATGACATGCTTCAGAACGGTAACTTTCATGTTCCCCATAATGGGGTTCTTTTTCCTCGCCACCGAAAGACTTCGAGTTTCCCCACGCTTTCGGACAGGTCTTGTGGCTGTAAAAAATTTAAATGCATTGTTTTTTACAAGGTTGGACACGCTGTACAATGTTACAACACATGTGATTGACCAATGAAAATACACATTTCATATTGTGTAAAACAGAAACCATTCTTACCATTCGATGCAGTTTCGGCAGCAGCAAGTTCATCTTCACCTTCCCCTTCCAATTGGCGGTCACTCGCAGCCCGTGTAGCATCCATGTCCGGTGGCACGGTCTCATCATCATCGATTTGTTTGCCACCTTCGTCATTTTTAACAATTGGCTGGTCTACATCATCTTCGAACAGCAAAGACGATGGTGCAAGAGTGTCATCACTATCGTCGGCATTACTTTCGCTGCCAATACTAGACGAGTCTATAATGAAAGGCTCAACAGTGCCTTTGAGTCGAGAGGATGTTGCACCAAGGATACGTGCTTCCCGTGGGCCACTCCGTAGTATACGCCTTGTGGTTTGAGGCAGGCACGCACCTACATCAACTGTTACATCAAACATCTAATTGACACATAAATTCATAAACGATATCCATGCCACTTTGTTTCAACCCGTTATACTTGCATATATATGCATACAACATATTCAGGCATTGCAACAAAATTTATTTAATTACCAAAATATATTAAAATGTTATTGTTGTTTGGTTCGAAGCAAAAGTTTATGAATCGGTTTAATTTACTTATAATCACATAAAGAATTGGCATTAGGGGTAACGCATGTTAACATTTAAATAATATACAAGTGTTTTCATAACTACTACACAAATATGCAACTTTGCAAGCATTAGTCAAGTGGCCATGAACAAAACATTAATGCCATCACGCATAATTAATTAGTGAACGGTTTACTAACTTGGGGCAGGTTTTTGAGCCTTGCCACGTTCGCTGAGATTCCCAAATAGCTGAATGTTAACACATTTTCTAGGACTTCTGCGAACCGGAGGCAAAGGTTGGGAGAATGCGATGCCTTTTCCTATTACATACATATACAAATAAATTCACAAATTACGGATATCTTAAGGGCAAAAAATTATGTGAAATTTTAACTACCTTTTGCGTTTTTCCCAATAGGTGGAACATTCTGTGAAGGCGTCGGCTCATGAATGGGTGTAGGTGCTGTGCTGTGAACACTTTATGCTTCGCTTCTCCGCACACTAACCCATTCATTGCCTACATTTAACAGCCATGAACACATCAAATTTAGTCCACACACAAGTTAGCACACGCCAACAAAAAACAGCAAGGTCAGCAAATTCAGCAACAATTAGCATATTTAAAATTGTTCAACCTGTGCATGTTTTCTTCTTGCAAAGTCCCGCACTTGGCTGTCCCACCTTCTTCTGTGGAGGTTTTGTTGTGCTTTGACCTTGGCGCAACGGTTTCTTCTTAGCAAACATTATATATGTATCTTGAGTTTAGAACCAAGCTGCATAAGCAATATCATACGTGACAAATATCTATTAGCAAAATAACATATAATTGTCACAAGGCCGAATGGCCTACTGCAATATGCATAGTTCACAAAATTTTATTACACCAACAACTAAATAATAAATGTATGTAATACTCAACGTCTTATAGCAACATTTGGATGTAACAAAGAAATTTTTACAAGGAAGGATTATGAATCACTTTCGGAGTCAGCCGTATAAGATCTATTATTGCTACTTGAGCTGCCACATTGCACACCCTCATTTCTATCAACTCCCGCAACACTAACAAGTATACCATCCCTGTCCAGCCTAGTCCTACTTTCACCAAACTCATCGGTGAAACTAATGCCCAAGTCATCATCACATTCATTTTGTTGATAAGCATCGTCCTCCGCTGGATCTATATCCATTTTGGTCACTTGAAAGTCGTACAAGTTGCAGGGCTGCACCCTCTCGACAACAACCCAACCCTTTCCCATCTTTGGGTCCGGTAGATAAACAACCTCCTATGCTTGCGATGCGAGTACGTAAGGGTCGTTCTTGTACCATGTCTTTGATACTTTGATACTTTGGATCTTAAACTCATCAATAGTAACTCTACTTCGGCTGCCAAGATCCCACCAATCGCACTTGAAAACAAAGACCTTTTGATGTTGTCCTCCATAGCTTAGCTCGTAGACATCCCGGATTTGCCCGAAGAAGTTTTGTTCTTCACCTTTGTGGTCGGCTCTAACAACAAGACCACTATTTTGAGTTGCTAGACAGCGATCACGGTCTATTGTTCGAAACCTATGCCCATTTATTATGCAGCCACTATAGCAGACAACTCTTTTATCGGGTCCTCTAGCAAGCCTTTTGATATTGTCAACTGAACCATCACTGTCGCCGGCATCATACCAATGCAGCTGCATATTACAAGCATTAAGCAAGCGGACGGGTTACTATGCAGAAGGTAATCCCTATTTTATTTGATACAAATTGTGTGACACAAGTGAAACATTGTTTCATACCCGCTGGAGCAGCCACCTAGGAAAATGTGCTTGCTGGTAGGTATGAATGTCCGAACTTGTTTGACCTTCAACTTCTTCTCTATGTGCACTACAAGTATAAATTTAAGCAGTGAAGGAAAAATCCTAAAACCGTCATTTAGTTGAAGTAATTAGAACGAAACATATTGGGAAAACAAGCTACTAAAAGTAACTTACTTAATATATGGAAGCACTTCGGTACAATTATTCAATACATACCACCGGATCTTCATCCACTCGATCATATCAAGCTCTTTGTATTTGATTCCGCCAATACCACGTGCCTTATGTGAGAAAGTTGAAAACTTTGACCTCTCATTAGATACATTGACATCGTAGTTCCTATCCGGTCTATTAAACCTTGTCTCCACATCATTTAGATACATGGAGCAAAACGCTAGACATTCGTTTGCTATGTAAGCCTCGGCAATCGATCCTTCGGGCCGCGCTTTGTTTTGAATATAGCATTTCAGCTTGTGTAAGTACCTAAGAAATGGGCAACGCAATGTATAAAATAGATCCAAAAGTGCCAACGCATGTACAAGTGCAAACCTAAGACATTAAGTTAGAATAAGTACCTTTCAAATGGATACATCCATCGAAATTGGCACGGGCCCCCTAGGATTGCTTCACGTGCCAGGTGAATGGGTAAGTGAACCATGACATCAAAGAACGAAGGGGGAAACACCTTTTCAAGAGTCGACAACGTCACTGCAATGCCCTTATCAATGAGATTTAATGAATCTTTTGTCAAGGTCTTCGATGTCAACTCCCTAAAGAACAAGCACAATTGAATAACCGCTGTACATACATCTTTGCGGAGGGTTCCACGCAATGCAATAGGCAGCAACCTTTGCATGAGGATGTGACAGTCGTGGCTCTTCAAGCCGAAAATTTTTGTTTACTAATGTTGACACACCTCGAAATGTTGGACGCATACCCATCGGGAAGCTTGACAGCAAGTAGGAATTGACACACCTTTCTTTTTTCGACATCATTTAGCATGTAACAAGCGGCGGGCAAATACACGGATCCGTCCGTGCGTATAGGGTGGAGTTCTTGCATAATGCCCATTGTCTCTAAATCCAATCGAGTATTGTATGTATCCTTTGTTTTTTCTTCGAGGTTCATTATTGTTCCTAACAAACTGTCACACACATTCTTTTCAATATGCATAACGTCCAAGTTATGCCGCAATTGAAGACTTTTCCAGTATGGTAAATAAAAAAAAATGGAGACTTTGCGCCAATTATGACTAGCATCATGCCGCTTCATTTTTCTTCTCCCGTTAGACAATTTACCGAAAATGGGTTGACTAACATTTTGTAGTTGAGCCCATATATCATGACCGGACAACACCTTAGGCGGTGCCCGAACCTCCCTAGAGGTGTACCATCGGTTGTTCCGTAACCTATGGTCAATCGGTAAGAAACGACGATGTCCTACATAAGCAATCTTGTGGCCATGTTTCAAGGATAGAAAATCAGCATCAATATTACATGTAGGACACGCTAGCTTCCCTTTTGTAGACCATCCCGATAGATTCCCATAAGCTGGGAAATCGTTAATTGTCCACAACAGAGCCGCATGCATCTGAAATAGTTCATTAGTTGATGCATCAAATTTATGCACACCAGCATCCCACAGTTGTTTTAATTCACGAACTAGTGGCTGAAGATAGACATCAATATCATTGCCCGGCGATGTTGGACCCGGGATGAGCAAAGACAACATGAGAAATGGATCCTTCATACATCTCCAAGGTGGCAAATTATATGGGACAAGAATAACAGGCCACATGCTATACGACGTTGCCTTGTTGTCAAACGGATTAAAACCGTCGCTAGCAAGTCCAAGCTTCACATTTCTTGGTTCAATTACAAATAGGGGGAAAGATTCGTCAAACTTCTTCCATTCATCAGAATCGGCCGGGTGCCTTAGTATGCCATCGTCTACCCGCATTTCATGGTGCCACCGCATGTCATGGGCTGTTTTAGTTGATAAGTACAGCCGCTGCAACTGTGGTGTCAATGGAAAATATCTTAATATCTTATGCGGAACTTTTTTGCTATTTGATGAACGGTCCTTATAATGAGGTGAACTGCATGTTGGGCACTCTTCCAATTCCTTAAATTCATTCCAATACAAAATGCAATCATTCTTGCATGCATCAATTTTCTCATCGTGTAGACCGAGGTCTCGGATGACTTGTTTTGCCTTGTAGTATGAAGAAGGGAGATTCGACCCAGCTGGAAGAATTTGGTTTAGTAGCTGCAGCAGCATGTCGAATGATTTGTTGGTCCATCCATTCAATGTCTTTAAGTGCAGCAGCTTAATGAGGACAGAAATGCGAGAAAGTTTACACCCGGTGTACATTGGGTGTGATGCTTCATGGAACATCTGTGAAAACGGATTTGATACGACTTCCGAATCTACTCGGACTGAATTAGATGTCGATGAAGCTAACCATTCATTGAATAAAGCATCTTGCTGCAACTCATTCAGCATTTCCCATGTCCCATCCCCAACAACTTCATCATCACCGTCAATAGAAGCATCATCCTCTATCATGTCGTCATGGACTTGCGGGCATAATGTCTCACCGTGATACACCCATGGGTCATATGACATAAGCATCCCATACACAATCAAGTGATCTTGTACCTGATCTGGTAAAAGGAAGTAGTAATTGTTATAGCGGTAGCATGGACATTTTATCTTCTCCCCGTCAACCAGATGGATTTTTGCAAAGTTAACGAATTCCTTGACTCCATTAACATATTCCAGAAGTGATCTATTGGGCAATTGCATCCAACTTTTATCCATCATTATGTTCGAAGACAGGGTGTGCAACTACGGCGTTATTGGAACTTCTCACAGCTGTTAGGATCCGAACTTAAAGACACAATATAATGGCCAAAACCATTTTCAATTGCATTACAGTAAACAAGAAACATGATTTATGTTCTTAAAAAATGCAGCATCAATGTAAACCAGCAAATGAATTATAATAAAAGCAAGGAAATAACAATCAATTCACAAAAACAAATTTAAAATTAAGAAAGGTTCACCCATGTAATACATAATGCATGTTGGTAACATAAGTGAAAGATGAACGATGAAAGCATATATTTATATCCAGCCACACGAAGCACAGCAAAAAATAGACGTAGGCACGTATGACGAACTCTATGAGACGACTAACTGAAAAAAAAAATAACTAGAAATAAAATGGGGAGTAAAAAAAGCAAATTGCACCAAATTTGCTTTCCGGTGTTCCTGCCACCGATGGGAAGTAAGCTGCACATAAATATAGAACGATTGAGATAGTTCAACCGAATAAAGGCATAAAATATAACGATAGTTCAACAGCAGCAACATGCTCGGCAGGGGAAACAGGTGCACCACATTCCATAATAATTTTCCATAATGAAGGGATAATTAAGTGCAAGACGGCCAAGTGGGAGAGAAAAAATAATTTTTATTATGTTTACTGACATGAAGTCATAAATGTATCACAAGAAGAAGACATTTGATGGGATGCAATTTATATATATTTTATATACCTTAATACTTGATTTGAGCATGTTTTATTCACTTAAAATTGATTAATTTATATTTTTCTATGTTTTAGGTGGATTTGAGCTTAAAGTGATGAAAAATGAAGAAACAGTGGCAAAATCGTAATTAAACAGAAAAACTGAAGAAGCAGTGGCAAAACCGTAATTAACTGGACGTTGGCAGCAAGGCAGTGCAGCCCAGGTGCAGTGCCCAGGCGCCTGGGCAGGCGCCTGGATGGGCGCGAATCTGAGCGTTTTGTGCACGTTTTTGTGATTTTTAGCCCTAGGTTTTAGTATAAATATGTTTTATCATTATTATAAAGAGGGTAGCCGATTTTAGAGCAAAAACAACAAAAAGAGAGAGTTTTCCAACAATTATGAGTAACTAAATCTTTCTCTTGGGAAAGAGTATTGTTCATTGCTAAAGT
>QANX01005754.1:0-79782 GCA_003254975.1 Ochetophila trinervis
GCATTCAACACATAAAATAATTGATTCATTTAATGATCATACTCTTTCTAATATGCTTGCTGATATATTTAAATTCTGATAATCTATGTAAATTCGAATAGAATTCACTTTCCAATGTAAATCTATACACTTGAGAGATTTTGAACAACATTAAGTATTCATTCCACGTATGACATTGATTCCTTTTAAAAGTTCATTCTCTTTTATTCTCTTTTATAACATTAAAAGATCATTCTCTTTTATACAATTTCATTTTATAAAACATAATTTTTTTCCTTAAAAGTTGTTGTTTTCTATTTTTGTTGTTGCATCTGTTGTTCAGTATAGTATTCAAAATCATTATTATGTTTCTCTTCAAGTAAAATAACATATAAAAAGTCTCACATGAAATCAACCAGTAAGCTTGAAGATAATTATTTTATTATTTTATCTACTTTCTATTTTATCAGCCTATCTTATAATATTTTTCATTTATGATCCCGAAACATGATTAAAAGCATGACTCGACAATGTTAGCTATACAAGTTCAATTTTGAAAAAATATATATATTTTTTAAGAAAATATAGTTAAAAGTTTGTCACATATTTCATTGAAAAAAAAAATTAGAAGAGAATAACTTCTAATTTTTTTTTTCAGTTTCATATGAATTATTACATTTTTAATAATAAAGCTTTTCGTGCATCGCATCGCACGATCTAGTATATAAAAAAAGGAAAAGAAAAATGTAACATATGGTTGTTATGGCTGAATAATATATTTAAATAAAACTCTTTATTAAGATATGAATAACATAAGTTCTCTTTGCTTATATGTGATGCATGTAATTTTTGTATTAATTTTGAAACTAGCTATTTCCTCTAAACATTAGGGTTATATTCTGTTAGTAATTTGTTTTTGACATAGTGTGTGAATGTATATACTGACATATCTGAGTGCTAAGAATGTCATTTTAATATATTATATATGTTTAATAAAATACATATGGTTTTCAAATATATAACCAATTATTATTATTATTGAGAAAACACATATTGTATTAAGCAGAAGAAACAAAAACTACATCAGCAAGCTTAATAGGATTAAGCCATTCCGGACCATCCTCAACAATAAAACGATTTGATCCAACCAAGCATCACCGGGAGATTGAAGAAGACACATTGGTATATGGAGAAAACCACAACCTTAACCACTAGTTTTATTATTATCAAAAACTATGTAATAATATATGGTTGTGAGGAAAAAGGTGTGGACGGCAGGATTCGAACCTACATGATTTCTAGTCATGCCCAATAACCACTCCGGCACGTCCACGGTTTGTTGGATTTTCAGAATAATTAAAACATAGAAAATCGTGGACCAAAAATATCTTAAAGATTGGAACTTGGAATAAAATGCCAAACTAGGTATGTTCCATATTGTCTTCTTATCTCTATAATATGTGCTGCATCTTGCGAGCACTACAAGAAATCTAGCCTACAGTGACAATGGCCTTTCGAGACCGAATGCCATTTTTTCATCGCTAAATCCATTTAGTTACGCAAAACACGTCGTAACAGCTTCGTGACAGTAGTTGCGTCACTGAAAGTCCCTAGCCACAAAATAAGTGTCGGTTCGTGACTGAAGGCTAATTTCAAAATCTGGAATTTTTCGTGAACTGTTGTAACTGAAGTCCCATGTTTTCGTTACTAAAACTGCTGCTTTCGTGGCTGAAGGATGTCAATTAGTTACAAAAACTGTCGTGTCTATTTCGTGCAGTAGTCACAACATAGTTTTCGTGACTAATTCGAAGTGTTTTATAGTCACATTTTTTTATGTATTTGGCTAAATTGCCCTGGAATTAGACACGAAAATATTTGTGGCTAAATGTATGATATATTAGCCATGATAGTCGTTTTCGTGTCCAAATTTGTAATTTTTTGTCACGCATCGTAATCATTAGCCACGGAAAAGTTTGTTGCATATTGTTACTTCAGTTAGCCATGGAATATTTTTTCATGACAAATTGCATATTTTTTTGTCATGAACAATAAATTTCATTGCTAAATTTGGTTCAATTTATGTGTGTCTATTTTTTGTTTCGTGGCTATTTATATTAGCCACGGAAGTTATACATAACTGATGTTCTAGAAACCTTACCAGTCCCATATTAACAAGTTACTCACATGCTAAAATAAAACATATATAAGTTCCAAATCGCATCCACAACCAACAAACAAAAACTAAACGAACAAATTCTTATCAAAATATTATGCTTTACTTATAACAAACCATCCCAAAATATTACTATATATCCACAAAATATATATAAGTCTAAAGTTTCAGCAATCAATTTCTCATTTCCTAATCACAACATGTGCAAGTTAAGATGTTAGCACTTAACATCTTCAAAAAATATATATTAACAATTAGCCTTCAAACTATTATTTATTGCCATCTCAAAAGTAAGGTACCAGCTTGCATACCACAGTCATTCTGAGTCCAAGCTAAGGGAACATGCACATTAGTCAAGCAGAAAGCACCAACACAATTTCAGACACATACGTTATGTAAGGCTCATTAACACAATATCAGCTTTTTGCATTGCTGCCTCCTCTCTCTTTCATGCCTCTTCAGCTTCTTTTAAAGCATTTTGAACCCTCCATGATTTAGATCTTCGAGGCTTCGCACCTTCACCTAATCCACATACATAGCCAGATTTTGGCGGCAAAACCATATCAAATAGTTCATCCTCCCCCACTTCAATGTCGCATTCCTCCTGTGTCTCATTCTCAATAGGTCTTTTGATCTTAGGTACTCCTAAAATGAGTTCCACGAGTATAATGTACCAAGGAATAGGAGGGCATACCATTTTTTCCATAACCAGCAGTTACTTTCAAACTAAGGTCAATGCATCCATGATCATCCACCTATGTAAAAAAATGTTTTTTTTTCTCAAGATTAAATTGTATATAACTTCACTTTAGAGAAGGTACAACAGAGGCATTATTTAATATGTTACAATCAATCAATGTAATCATCTATTACCCCACCACAGCCTCATGAACTTCATATACCACCACCACATTGTTTAGGATTTTATAATCACTTATAATGATGTCTCCATCTTCCATTTAATGTGAGATTCTCACCATACTTCTAGAACACTTGATTAGTTGTACTTTTCAATATTTACAATTATCTATCAAACATAATCGTAGACAAAAATGTAAAAAGATTATCACCTTATGCATCAAACCTAAATGATCTTGCACATAAAACCCCTCCATGTTCAATTGAACATCCAAGCCTTTTCTCACATGATTACCATATGCATCAAACATATTGGGAAACAAACTAAATTGTTAGAAAGCATAAAAACAACTACAACATTACAGCGACCAAGTTTCCATTACTCAACCAACACTTATGTAGTTATGCTCTAAAAGTCATTTACTACACAAAAATAGATCTTGTATTCAAATTATAATAACATGGACTATTGTTTGACCTTGAGTAGCAAAAGTGTCAAATATACCTCTAATTTTAGCTCCTTAACCATGCAACCTGGAAGCAGTTGGCTTTCTAGGACTGAGGGTTGGGCTTTGACATGCTATAAACATCCAGGAGTAACTAGTACAAGGAAAACCAAGAATATAACTGAGACAAATATTCACTAAATTGCAAAACAAATAACCCTGACACCAAAATGGAATTTGATTCTCATAAATGTCATAACTTGCAATCGAGAGAGGTTGAAAAGTTGAACTCACCCTGACACCAAAATCATGAAATGAATAAAGTAGGATTTTGTTGATTTGAAAATAAAACTTGCAATTTGCATAGAGAAGCTTCAAAACATTCTGTTAGAAAAGATAAGATCATGAGGGCACAATCAAAAAATTTATGTACAATAGATACAAGGCTAGATAATAAAATTTTGCGAGGGGGAACACATTTCTTGCAGAACTACCACTATTTTCAAATGTACGCGTCACTTTTGCTGGCCAAAATACCATCACCACTTTAGTACAAAATAAATAGATAAAAGCAAATAAATAAATAAGGAAAAAATGTATTAAAGAAATCCAATATGAAAAACAGATGTCTATTAACATATAAATTTACAAAGAGCTGCCCAATTTATTGTTGACATTCTCAATTGCACTTAAAAAAATTACATTGACTCTCCCTAGCTGCAGAAAGAAATATTACAGACCATTGAGAATCCCAATAATTAAAAAAATTGCTTACCTTACAATATATGGTAGACTCTTATTGTCACTTAAAAGTCTCCACTTTCTAACCTAGCCATATGCCTTGACAAAAACTCTTCTAAGACAAGTCTTACAACTCGACTCCATGATCTCCATTTGACAAATAGGACAAAAAAGCACAGCATTACATTATAATTAAGATTTCAATTAGGATCATAAAATCCAATTCAAATGACAACCCATCAAAGTTGATGGATAACTTACAAGAGAGAATGAAAATGCATAGACACATGCTATTTCAAATTGTTTTAGCTTGCAGCAAATTGGAAAGACATATAAACCTTGAATACCTTTGTGCGATGAAGGTTTTACACGTATTGAATACATGTGTTTTTTCTTATTATGAACATCTTCAGCTGCATTATAAAAACTAACTTTCATAGTCATTTCTAAATTACTTTTGAAAATATACTTATGATCCAATCTCTTTGAAACAGTGGACGATGCATAATTCGCAGGCCTAACAACTGCTACAATTTCCTTAGGAGTAACTTGTCTTGCAATAGCTTTTCCAGGTAATGCATGAAAACAGAAAGAAACTATACTATATTTAAGATTAAAAAGATTATTCCTTATTTAAATTTTTTAAATTGTCAAAAAGAATGAATTGATCTAAAAAGCCACTAAGAAAACCATGACTCAACATCAAAACTCTATCCAAAATAGACTTATACAAACTAAGCTACATGAAAAGAACAAAAAACAAAACAAAAACAAAATAGAAATTTTCTTTCAGCCCTTCAGCTCTAAAGGCTATATTTTTGCCAGATCTTTAAACATACACTCATGTCAAACTCTTTATCACAACATTAATTCGTGACACTTTTTCACCTCCCTCTATTTCTGATGCAGATAAAGATCAAACTCTCTTGCATCAATAGAGAAAATAAAAAAAAAAATTATGGAAATATACTAACCCCAACATCCAGCTCTTGACATAGTGTTTCACTTAGCAAGTCAATTGTAGATGGAGATTTTTGATGCTTCTTCTCAAGTTGGTACTCCCACTCAACTCTTTCAAAAGCCAAGAATTGACATTGATGGCCCATATATCAAGAAGAGAACATTATAGAAAGAAAGGAAGAGATAAAGGAAGGGAGAGGAAAAAAATTAAAATAAGGGATCTAAAAGTAGTCTCCTTCTAAAAGTGGAAAACTGAATTATTCTAATCTTTTTCATGAAGCAAGTTGTAAAAGTGAAATGCTGACTTTGTATTATCCATATAAGACCATAAGATGAGAATATAATGACTGCAACAAATATCCACTATCCAAACATTGCCAGTATAACTGGTTAAAAATCTGATAATAAGACATACATTGAATATATTTCCTGATGCTTTCTATAAGAACTTCCATATTTTAATGAATAGTTTTTTCTGAAAAAAATAAATAAAAGACAATGAAAACGAATGTAGTTGTTATTAATATTATTATCATTTGTTTTTTTTTTCATTACGTAGTAATACTGCTGCAATCAATGATGAGAAAAAATTGCAAATGTAAAACAGCAGCTTACATGCAAACATTTATAAAGCTTACCAAGAAAAGGATCCCCCACTTAGACAAAACTTTGACATCTGTAAGATTTCTAATCAAGCCAAATTGATTGAGCACAATCCCAACAAAGAAGAAACCAAGTATCTGACAACAATATCATACTTCCAATGCTATTTGACAGAGTGTTAAATGTGAACACAAAACAAAAATAAAAATAAAAGATATTAGAACATAGAAGATAAAAGATAAAACAATCCAAAAAACAAGTTATATTATTCATACAGGGCTAGCTTTAATGTTCTTGAATGCAGGAACAACCAAAACAACCACACCTAATAATGTCAAAGTATCCAGTCCTAGATCATTGATGACTTCAATAGCAGGGGTAACATCAAGTGTAGCATATATATTTGATCTTGCCAAACGAGCTGATTTATTAGAGAGAGAGAGAGAGAGAGAGAGAGAGAGAATCCTCTCCAACCATACAATGAGGAGGGTTAACAAAGGGTTTCTCTCAAAGTGACATCTTGAAACAAAAGAGTTGTGGCTTGTCTTGTAACTAGTAACACATGATAAAAACTGCACTTGCATGTTACTGGAGAATGTAAAATTAATAGGATATCTACAAACTTGTAAAATAGAAGGAGAGCAAGCCAAATATGGGCTCTGGTGTTTGATAACCTGACACCCCTGTAAATAATGAACACTAGAAATAGATGGTTATAACCAGAGCTTTGCAACCATATGAAAACAGCATACATATATATGTGTTATTTTTTTGGTACCTTCTACTGAAATTAATGTACTGACAGCCTTGAACCAACAAACAACTTAAACCATATACCCCATTACATGAATTTGGTAAATGAATGCTGACTTATCGAAATGACATCACACAAAAAATAAATATATAAATAAATCAAAAAATCAAAAAAAGTAATCCTTAATTATGATAGAATGCGAGAGCACTTCAAGAGCCTAGAAATAATCTAACATGATAGTTAGAGATTTCAATGCCCTACCAAGATATAAAACTTGGCAAGTCTTTATTATTAGTAGGACAACATAAATGAGTAATTTGAGTTCTCCCCAATATCAACTTTCTGTGTAGAAGTAAGAAAAGTTAATGGATTTCCAAAAGAAAAAAAAAATAATAACTAATAGTCTCTGGAATTTTTGTCAATGTTACATACTAGGTTGGTCATTAATAAAAATTTTGCAGAACATTAGTGAACTTGACAAACTAGGGAAACAAATTAATTAAAATTCCTTTATCAGAGAAACAAGAAGCAAGAAGTATCGAACATCAACAAACCATTCACATTTGACGTCCTCCTTCATTTCTTCACTAACTCACTCAGCTATCATAGATAGAGAAGGGGCAATATCAAAAACTAAGAACAAACTGAACAAAAACATGTTGTTAACGCTAAATTAAAAAAATAAAAATAAAGAAACTTAAAGAAAAACTAAATTAAACTCAAAATTAAAATCCTAAATCCAAGGGATTAACAGATAGCAAGAAGACATTTTGGAAAGCATACAAAGTGGCGCAAAGTTTTAGCGTTTTGAACACAAATAAAGATTCATTTCTGTGAAGAAAGCATTCAAAACAGTAGGAGAATGGTTATGAACAACCTACCTTTGTTTTCTGCTTCACAAAGCAAGGAGTAGACGGCGGCGGTCTCTCAGCGATGCGGTGGCAATTTTGGCTCCTCGGCGCACCAATGAGTCCTCTGTTTTGCTAGAGAGTTTGGGTTCTGCTGGTCGGGCAGAGGGTGATTGTAAAGAATGCTACAACTGTTCGCAACAGACACCAAGGGCCACACCAAACCTTTTGAGATGAAAGGCACGAAATATAATTGGCCAAAACGGTGCCATTTTGGTCATTTTTGGTATTAATCAATTTTTTTTTAAATGGAAATATATATATATATATATTCTGTCATGAAAAACTTTTTGTGACTGTGTGAATTTCATCAGTTGACCAGTTAAACTCAAAGTATTTAGTCACGAAGACAAAAAATTTATAACAGTAGATTTTAAGCTTTTGGAGGGAAAATTTTTCTTCGAAAAATTGATCCATTAGTTACGTAAACATGTTACGATTTAAAATTTCGTAACTGAAAATAACAAATTTTTTAAACAGTCACGAATTTTTTTTTTGAAACTGAAAGGGTATCTTCTATCACAAAAGTTATTTTGTAGCTTCAATTTTCATTTCTATTGGCTAAATTTCTTGCAGTGGATGCCTTTACTTATTAGATAGAGATTCCCATTTTTTTTTGCCTTCGAAGAAAATTTACATTATTATTTTTTTCTGATGTTTGTCGTTATGGGGATTTTTGGGATATGGGTCAGAGAACCTCCCAGGCCCTTCTAACTCCCACAAAGACCACTATGGACGAGGCCTATTAGTCACGGACAAGCAAAGCCTGGCCCGTCAGATAGGGCCGAGAAGAATCCCAGGCGCAGCATGGTCCTGAACGATGGAGTAAGTAAAGCCCTGTTGACCTTCAGTTCTTGGCTTAAATACTTACCTTATTCTCCGAGTCCAAGTGTCATAATCCCAGCTTATGAGGATTCATAACCCTAGCATCCGAGCCATTGAAACGAGGTACTTAAGGTAAGGTTAGGTGAGTGGGAAGAGGACGGTTTTCTGGAGATTTGAACCCTAAACACTCCTTAACAACCCTAGACCAGTCGCCATCATCACCTTTGACAGGTTTTAGGAGGGCCCTTCGGTGCAGAACTCTAGGTAGGCTGCGCGGTGGGATACTTAAGGGAAACCTGAAGGAGGTTTCTGGGAATTGTCTTGTAACTGATTTAGGTATCGAAGTGGGAACTTCGGTGACACCGCTGGCCCCCAGTCTGACACCATTGTCTTATATCGCAGGGGTCAGGGACAGAATCCGGGATCCAGTCAGGAAAGTACCATGTGGCACCAAGGTGACGAAAATCAGACAACAACATTGGCACTGTCTGTGGGAACGAGAGAAATATAAAAGTTGTGTAAAGGTTTGGAAATCACGTACGGCCATAATCACCGGTAAAAGGATCATCAGGAAGAATCGTGACCCCAAGAGAAAAAGTTTGGCGGCAAAACCATTATTGCGGCTAGGTTAAGGAGTGTGACATGAAGGATCAGCCGGAAGCAGGACTGGAGAATAGTGACGCCGAGCCATCAAACATGCAAGTTAAGGACATATAGCCCAGGAGGACAAGTACTATCCCCGCAAGCGAATGGCCAAGTAGAGGCTGCAAACAAGATTATCAAGCAGAACTTGAAAACTAAACTGGATAAACACAATAGGGGGCTTGGGCTGAAAAGCTTCCTAAAATTCTCTGGGCTTATCGGACAACCCCAAGAACTGGAACAGGGGAGACACCTTTCTCCCTAGCCTTTGGAGCTTAGGTTGTCATCCCCATTGAGATAGGAATGCCCAACTTCCGAATTGAACACTTTAAAGAATGAGAAATTGAAGAGTAAATGAGGCCAAATCTAGACTTGATAGAGGAAGTGAGGGACTTGGCTCAGTTGCGAGTAGCTGCATATCAACAACAGTTAGCTAAGTACTATAACTCCAGGGTCAAACAAAGGACATTTAGACCTGGTGACCTAGTCCTAAAAAAAAATCACATTGAACACCAAAGAATATGGGGTTGGAGCAATGTGACCAACTTGGGAAGGTCCAAACCAAGTAAAGATGATAATTCGACCTGGGACATACCAATTGGAAGGAGCAGATGGAAAGATCCTAGCACACCAATGGAATGCGGAACACTTGAAAATTTATTTTCCCTAAATTCTTGTAAGAAGAGCTCCACCCGTGGTTGCTCCCATGGAAAGTACGGGGAACCGAAGGCTCGACCCCAGAACCTGAGTCTATGCCTTCCCAATCCCCTCCCACAAAGAACCAGTCCCACTTCCAGTTCGAAGTTTCAGGAGGCTTCTGAAGGAACTTCCTGCGCCGAGGGTAATAGCAAAAAGAGCCAACCTTGTAGGCAGCTGATCTAATTTCGAAGTAGGCTTGGATCTCAATAGGGCTAGGATTGAAGCCAAAATGCTCTCACCACAGCACATGGCAGCAGTAAATCCCCCTCCATGTATTAGGATTGAGCTATAGAGGTGCCAAGCGAATGACGCGAAGAAGGCGGCGGATAGAGTAAGGAAGCTGCAGCCTCAGACCGCACTTGAAGAACCACCGGTTTAGCAAAACCTCGCCAGCAGGAGGAGAGCTTGGCATCTCATTTTCTTCAGGTACCTGCAGCGTGATGCTACCAGGTACCGAGTAATTAGACCTTAGCCAATCTAAGTCAACTTCAGTGATTCTAGACTTCACCTTATCAAAACTCCATGGTCCCTCTGGGACCTCTTCCTCTTCCTTTTCCTGGGAGGACCCGGCTACTTCAACTGGAGTCTTGGAAGAAGTTCCACATTCCTCGGTACCTCACATTCCTCGAGCCCAGACGTGGCGCTAGATTCTGAATCCGAGGAGTCAAAAATCTCCACCATCTGCGAGATATCAAGATTCCTCAAGCAGAAGTAGGGTGGCTCATCAAAGATGTTACGCCTATAGGGCCTAAGCATGGGGTCAATGATGGTTTGAAAGCTTAAGGGGAGACTAGACAGGGGACGACCAGGACCGCCACCACCACAGCTCGGTGAAGGGCGAGACATCTGAAACATAGAAGAATACTCACTGTTAGGAGGGTCATCCCCCGAGTCAGAAGTGAAATACTACATGATGCTAAATGCATCCAGGTACCAACCTCCTAGAGCCTGCCTAGGCTCGCTAAGCTATACCTAAATCCCCAATCCCATGACTTTAGCTCAGGCCCCAGCCTCATCCTCAGTCTCGTGGCTTCAGCTCAGGCCTTAGCCCCAGCCCCAGTCCCGTGGCGTCAGCTGAGGCCCCAGCCTCAGTCTCGTGGCTTCAACTCAGGCACCAGCCACATCTCCTGACCCGTGGCTTTGGCTCAGGCCCTAGCTTCAGCCTCAGTCCCGTGGCTTCCACTCAGGCCCCGTGCTTTAACCTCGGTTCTGAGCATCGACACAGAACAAGGGTTCTTATTTACTTCTTAAACAGTTTCTATGCAACACATGCTCACAAACAGCCTAGCTGTAAACCCTAGAAGCAAAAACAACTTTTAACACACATATAGTCTATGAATATATTTGCGGCGAACCTAGAAAATATATCGTGGGCAGCAACACATAAGCACAAAATCAGAAGCAAAAGCAAACATCGATTATCTTTCCAACATAGGAAGAACAGAAATAGGCAAAGAACACACCGTACCTTTGAGTTGGTGACAGAGGTCGGAAGCGCAGCAAGTGACAGCGAAGGTGGAGGGAGTTTTTCCTGTTGTGAACCTAAGAAAATTGCACAAAAGAAAGAAAAGGTTAGAGAAAATCGCCAGTAAACCGTCGGCGAAAAACATGAGGAAAGATAAAGAAAGGCAAAAACCTACCTGCAAGAAAAGCGTAGCCGATGTCATAGCCGAAGCCGAAAGAGAACAGTGCGAGCCGAAGGATCACTTGGTTTTCGATCAGCAAGGAGAGAAAAAGAGGAAGGAAGGAAGAAGAATGAAGCTCACTGGAATTTCTGGTGCAAAGCCGAGAAGGTGAAAAGCAAGAAACCAAAGAAAGGAAAAGAAGAAAGCAAAATGAAGAGAAAGAGGAAGGCAGAAGGTTTGGGGCAGATCGTAGTCGGCGTGGAAAGGGGGGAGGCTTACGAGGGATGTGCGACGTGCATTTAAGGCACGTCCTATCACACCCATAAAGTTGCCGCAAAAAAAAAAGGATATTTCAGTTATTCAGTTGTTTAAAACCTAGGTATTCACACCCGTAGGTATTTTTCTATCTCTAAAAATTGGTTTAATCTGCAGATTATACCAATTTGGAGGCTATTGTTGTAGGTATTTTTGGCCAACGGGCTTAATACCCTACTATTTGGGCAATAAATAAATACCCAATTATTGTGGTGGGCCGAGCATCAATTGCAAGCAAAATCTTAAGCCCAAGGACCAATGGGAATAAGGCTAGGTGTCACCCATCTAAGGGAGGCCTTTTAGGGTTTCAATCTTGGCCATTGAAAATGGGAATATAAAGGAAAAAGACAATGAAAGAAGGGTTCACTTTTTTGACTTTGAAATACCTAGGAGCTGCCATTCTTGGATCTCTCCCATCAAAATTCCTTGTCTCATCCAAGTTTCCCCATGTATGGCCAGGCGGAGGCGGCACTATTCACAAATTTGGCTAATTAGTACCATCGAAGCCTAAAACTTCCCTTTGACAGATTTCTTCACATTTTCTCCCTTTATTTCCATGCTATTTTAATAATATTGATTTCTTTATGAGTTCAATGGCTGACTTAAGCATTGGAGAAGAAACGCCGGTCACCACACCGGCGCCCCTTTGACCGGTTTTTGTTTACTTTACAGGGTTTGGTTGTAGCTTCAAGAACGTGGGGACAGCTTGCCAAAAATCGCCACAACAGACTGCTTGGTTTTTTTTTTTTTTTTTGATATCTCAGTATTGTCCATGGTTTTTATAAATTGTTTTTAATTTGAATGCTGTATGATTACTACCGGTACTCTTTTTTCTTTATTTTGGTTTTTTCATTGGAGTTTTACATAATAAGATTTTAACGAGAAAATGGATGGGATGAGAAAATGTATGTGAAAGGGTCTAATGGATGGGATGTATGGATCCAGCAAATGTCTATACCCGCAAACTAAGGTCACATACATTAGTGGTTAATAATAGATATACTTTTCACATTTATAAAAGAAGAAGAAGATATATTTCACATTAATTAGATGTTTGTTTAATTATATGCCCCCATTCAAGTTTTGTTTGATGATGATACTAGCGTGCAATGCATATTCTTGTTTTACAAATATTGATTAACAATATGTTCTACAAATTAAGCATACACATTACAGTTAAGATCAAAACAAGTTTCTTTGAGATGGAATTAAGATAATATTTATACAAAGGGTACTGTCGTCCGTATAATGTTATAATATAGGCGTCACTATTGTACAAAAACATAATTAATTTTCAGTTTGTCATAATCACGTTCCTCCACTAATAACGATTATATCTTAATCTGTGGACATGCTAATAAGATAAAAAAAGAAAAAAAAAAACGAAAAAGAAAAAGCGAGTGCCCTTTTGGAATGTTGGATTGGCGTAAGTTATTTTAAATTATTATTAAACCAAATATAAAATAGTCTTCAATTTGATGTTTAAAGAGTTTTACCTTTTTTTACCAAAAAACAAAAAAAAATAAAGAGTTTTACCTTTTAAATTGCAAATTGGTAATATTACAAGTAATCTATCAGTATTGATTCTTCAAATATCAAAAAAGTCAAACTAACTTCCACCTTAAGTAACTCTTGTCAAAAGGTGTCACATCTCCTATATATCTTTTCATTTATTTGGATTAAAAAGCTTAATTTAAAAATAAAAATTGATAAAAAAACCACTCTTGTAGGATATATTTATATATATGTATATATATATATATATATATATGTATCTCGGAGCGTTTGAGTTATAAATTATCTTGATGTTTGCATATAATTCATCACTTGAAAAAGAAAAAATGATGAAAAAAGAAGAAGAAGAGACAGAATTAATAAGGAGAGTTACAATATGGATGGTAGTAAACATATTAGAGGAAGTATAGTAGCTGTAATTAATGATGTTATTGGTGGCTATTATAGAGGCTACCAAGGACCCCAATTATCCTTCATTCTCTCTTTCTTCTTACCAAAGCCATCTGGAGAGCACAAATATTCAAGACATTATTATTTAAAGATTTAGAGTGAAGGAATGGCATATTTAAGTGCTATGAAAGAGAGTTTAAAATATAGTTGTTTATTTGTATGAGAAAAACTATTGAGTGTTGCCTCTTTAAAGAAATGGACTTTTTAAAAATTTAATATTTTTTATTTTAAAAAGTTAAAATATTTTTTTATAACTTTAATAAATTTTTTAAATTAAAAAATTAAAATAAAGAATGAAATTTGGCTTTTTCAAATGTAGAGAGAACTCACTTTTTATATCAAATTTAATTTATTATTTTACAATTTTCTATATATGATTAAATATATTAATTATAATTTTATATCTCAATTTTTTTAATTATTTAGAAAAAATAAAAAAAAATAAAAAATATGAATGATAATTATTTATGAGAAAATAAAAAATAAAAAATGATTATAAAAAATGCTATTGAAATTTATAAAAAAATTCACTTTTTATTCTTTATAAAATTTTTAAAATATTCTTTTTTTCAAAAATTATACTTTTTAAAATAAAAAGCATTATTATAAATGCTCTAACAAATTAAACATATCCAGCTCATTAATTAGCTCCGATAAAAATGAACAAAAAAAAAAATTAACTCTGGTAAAAAAAGGTGTGCCACGTTCTAATTGATTTGCTGTATCCTTGCATTAATTTGCTTGAATAAATAAACATATATTTTTATATACAATTTATTTATTATTATTATTACTATTTTTAAGAAAAACAGCTCTTGAAGGATTGAGGATTTACGATCTATAAATTGTATTTGAGTTTATTACTTGAGAAAAAGAAAATAGCCAAAAGGGAGAGATTTACGTTGGAATATTGGCATGGTTGGAAAACACATGAGAGGAGGTATGGTAGTTGCGGTACATGTGATACTATGGAGTATGTTGTTGATGGATACTATAGATATAGAAGCTACCAATGCCATTAATCGTCGTCGTCTAGTGAGTGTTGCTAAAATGTTACGGTGCCGAGCAATAGCTGTCTTTAATTGTAAGGGAAAAGAATCATGGGCGTTTATTAATTGCTGTCGCATAGAGTGTCAGGCATGCTTGCATATTTAATTTGCGTACATATAAGGTATACTCGAGCTTCCTCTGTAATAATATTTATAAATAAAATTAAATGCATTTTAATATTTTTTAAAATTTAATTTGTTTAAATAAAATTTATTACAATTAATTTGTATATTAATTATTTTTAAATTTGTAAAAAATTACATTTTAATACAATTGAACTAACTCTAATAGATTGTGTTAAATGCTGTACTTTAGTACTTTATAATTTTTTCTTTACTAATTACCTTAAATATAAAAAAATTAATATAATTCTTTTTTTATTTTCAAAACTTTATTTTACTTTAAATTGCTCAAATGTATTTTTTATCATGAAAATTTTTCATCCTTTATACTTTTTCATTAAGGAAATTTTTTAATCATGAAATTTTTTTTGCATCCTAGAAAATTTTTAGACAAAAAAATTATGATGAAAAATATATAGAATGATAAAATTTTCAAGATAAAATATAATAATTAGCAAATTAGGATAAAACAAAAGTTTTTATATGGAAAAAAATGTAAATGAACTTTTTTTTATAAATATTTCATACAACTGGTGAAAAAAAAAATAGAATGTATTAAAGTGTTGGATTTAATCCAAACTTTTTGCAAAACTGAGCGTATTAAGTGTTCAAATTATAAAATAAAAGCTTTTAGATGCATAAAGAATGTAAATGAAACTTTATTTTTTTTAACATATTAGATAATTGGTAAAAAAATAAAATTTAAAGCTACTAAAGTGCATAACAGATTCTGTTTGAATTAATTTAATTAGATTAAAATGTAATTTTTTGCAAATTTGAAAATTTTAAACGTTCAAATTAATTTTAAAAATTCATATCTAGACAAATTAAATTTTAAAAAATATTAAAGTGATTTAACCTTTATAAATTGTAGTCATTCTTCGATTAGACCATATCCGGATAGTTTTACTATCATGCTCTTTATTATTATACATCAGATTGAATTAAAAATATGAAACCTAACAAAACAAAGTAAATTATATATTGAAAAAAAAAAAGTCTTGATTGCATGCATCTAAGAATTATATGTATATATATATGCATAAAAAATCATACATGTTTTATATATATATATATATATATATATATATATATTTTACAAATCCATTTACGCAAACTTCTTATTATTTTTTTGGTAAAATAATCTTGGTGCATTCTATATCATACAGATGAATCTTTTGGAGGACTGTACCTGCTGGAACTGGAAAGATCATCAATGACAACAAAATATATAGGCAATATCTTTTTCTCTTTTTAATCGAATACATGTAACATCTAAATAAGTGAATCTCTTCAAATATACTTGATGAAATTATTTCACATATGCTTGTTATGGCCCAATAATATATTTCAGTAAGGATGGAGGCACACATCGTAACTAATGATATATTAAGCTTTTACATGTCCAATTAAATTTTGTAAACATTTTTAAAGTACTTCAAATTTAATTTAGGATTAATAGTACTTTGGTACTTTCAATTTTAAAGATTTTTCAATTGAGGCTTTCAACTTTTAGAAGTAGAAATTTAGGCTATACAATGTTTCATTTTGTTACACATTGGTCTAATTTTGAAATTGATAATAGTTTCGTCAACGATCAACACCCTGATCAGTTTCTTTACAAACTTTCAATCCATTTTAGAAACAGATTTACAAACTTTCAATCCATTATAGAAATAGATTTTTGGACAAAAATATTATTAATTTATTTGGCAAAATTATAAATTAAATCAATTTGCAACAAATAAAAAACTTAAAAGCCTAAATCTCTACATTTAAAATTTAAAAACCCAAATTATAAAATCGTACATGTAAAAAAAATACCAAATTGCAATTAACCATTAAACTATTTGTGAGAACCTAATTTTTAATTCTGGACTCTTTTATAGCAAAAAATAAAGATAAAAGGTCTTGACTGTTTAAACTTTTTATAAATTTATGAATAGTATTCTGTTTTCGGTTTGTTTTTATTGGAAAAAAATAAAATACAAACGATTTTATTTTTTTCCAATAAAAATAACAATATCTGACCAATTTATTTCTTAATTAATTTCACGAGCACTTGATCAGGTACACCTATATGCAGGTAAGCATTTAGGATTCCCATACAAATAAACAACGTATATTTTTGGATAGTACAACATCAAGTTTTTTTTTTCTGAAAAATATTTACCAATAAAAACAAAAGTTCTTTTTCTGAAAATATACACGTACGTTACTTAAGATCAAGCTCATATTTAAGCATTCGATGCAGACAAATGGAAATGTAGAAGCAGAACCATGCCATCAATCTTATTTATTGACGGGTTAAGTTCATAAAAGAAAGAGATTTAAACAGGCGTGGACGGCAGGATCCGAACCTGCGCGGGCAGAGCCCACATGATTTCTAGTCATGCCCGATAACCACTCCGGCACGTCCACAGGCTGGCTTTGACATTCTCTGAAATCCTAATGTAAATTATTTGACCCAAATTCTTATGGAGCTCCAAATCCAAAGGTCGATGTAAGAGTTTTATTTTTATTTTTTTATTTTTTATTTTTATTTACTTGAACTTATGACTCAAAAGTATAAATAAAACCTCAAATGAGCTCTCTTCAATTGCCGAACTCACTAAGCTTGTCTTCTATTAATCTCTGAAATATTTAATGCCAAGGTTGTTACTTATTAAATAGATGATTCCCATTTTGTTTGGCTTCCACCAAAAAAAAAAACAAAAAACAAAAAGATTAAATCTTTCCTGAATTTTTATGTCGAGACAAGAGATTTGACTGGTTGGGTTACATGGGATTTTTATAGGGTACAAAAAGTGCGAAGAAATATTAATGGAAAACACATGAGTAATCCAGTGATGGTCATGAAGCTTTCTTATTTCAATACTGCTACCGTTTATATGGAGAAAAATTCTAGTACTCCTCAGTACTCCTGCTATTGAATTTATAGCATGTGGAATACTTTTCATATCAACAAATACTTAATCATATGAGTTTTTACACATAAACTCAATGACAAAAGTACTGAAAATGTCAATTACCCAGACTGAATCGGCTGACGCTGCTGATGTTCCTGTTGATTTCATGATTTGCATCTCGAAGTTATGGAAGCAGGAAAATACTGCTACCATTTTCCAATATCAACTCGTTTTCATGATGTTCCTGGCTATGGATTGCTTGTGCATTATTAAACTTTTCAATTTTCCTTTTGTTATTGATGTGGCATTTAGTTGAACTCTTATTTCAGAGTTAGTTTTTAAATATGTCATGTCATCATCAACTATGAGTCACTAGAGTTCTTTTATATTATTAATTGCATATATATATAGCTAACACCTGTATAACACACACGAAAAGAGGCATTAAAACATCTTTCGCGCCTAATTATTTAGCGACATGTTAAATTTTTGTGTCCCGAATAGTTTTAGCGCGCATATTTTTTGCCATATATGCAGAATAAGTGTCACAGAATATATTTGGCATGCAAATTTGTCGCGACACTTGTCGAATGTGTGTGGCTGAATGCGTTTGGCATGCAGATATTTTGTGACAGTTGTGGAATGCGTGTAGCTGAATTTTTTTCGTGTCGCTGACAAAATATTTTGGCGACGTTTTTGTGTTGTTGTTTTGTTCAAATAAAGACGACGCAATAATTTTATGTCGTGAATTAGTATTTCGTCACGCAATTTTTATTCTATGTCGCACATTTGGTGTTGTGGATTCACGATTTTGGCATAGTAAAAGCAATTCCCAGCTTTTTCCATTTTACAGAGTCTCTCACTAGTAAAATTATAGAGAAAACTAGAGAGGAAAATCTCTCTAGAATTATCGCAATCTTTCTATACACTCTCTAGAATTGTTGTGAATTATCGCTAACACCTGTATAACACACACACGATAAGAGACATTAAAACACCTTTATCTCTATGAGAGAGTGTAGAGAAAGATTGCGATAATTCTAGAGAGATTTTCCTCTCTAGTTTTCTCTATGATTTTACTGGTGAGAGACTCTGTAAAATGGAAAAAACTGGGAATTGCTTTTACTATGCCAAAATCGTGAATCCACGACACCAAATGTGTGACATAGAATAACAATTGAGTGACGAAATACTAATTCACGACATAAAATTATTGCGTCTCTTTATTTGAACAAAACAACAACACAAAAACATCGCCAAAATATTTTGTCAACGGCGCCAAAAAGATTCAGCTATACGCATTCCACAACTATCACAAAATATATGCATGCCAAACGCATTCAGCCACACACATTCTACAAGTGTCACGACAAATTTGCGTGCCAAATATATTTCATGGCACTTATTCTGCATATGTGGCAAAAAATCTGTGTGCTAAAACTATTCGTGAAACAAGAACTTAACATGTCGCTAAATAATTAGGCGTGAAATGAAATTAGCGACATCAAAAATACATTTCACGACAAATGTTTAGCATTGTTGCAAAAACTTTATGCTGCAAAAAACATTCGCAGCGAAAGAAAATAAAGTGTTGCTAAATAATTAGGCGTGAAACATAATTTGTTAAAAAATGTTATACATGTGTAGCCAATAATGGGTAAAAGGCAACATCTACGTTGCTAATGAGGTCCAATTAGTGACACATGCATTTTTTTTTGTGAAATTTCACTCATTAGCGACACTGATGTCGCCTATTACCTATCATTGGAGACACCAGCGTCACCTTTTCCCAAATTAGAGACTCATTCATATTTGTGTCACTAATTAGACCTCATTAGCAACATTGGTGTCACCTATTAGCTACTATTGGCGACACAAATATGAATGCGTCACTAATGATGTAAATATGAATGTGTCGCTAATTTGGGAAAAGACAACTTGTTGTCGCAAATGATAGGTAGCAAGCAACATCAGCGTCGCTAATAATGTTCAATATTTGAGAAAAGGGGATGCTGGTGTCGCCAATTGTAGGTAACAGGCGCTACCAGCGTCACTAATAATGTCCAATTTTGAGAAAAGGCAACGCTAGTGTCGCCAATTACCAGAGTCGCTAGTAATGTCCAATTTTGAGAAAGGCGACGCAGGTGTCGCCAATTGTAGGTAATAGGGGACACCAGCGTCGCAAATGAGGAAAATAATGACATTTTTGTATCAGTATTTGGACTAACATGCCTCAGTATTTAATTCACATCACACTAAAAATTAATTCACACCTACCACAATTATTTCACAATACCAAAAGAATAAATTCACACCTACCATTCTCTATCTATAAATACGTACCTCTATTTTGAAAGAGTATCATCTATTATTCTAAATGATTATTCATCAAAAAAGGAAAAAATTCCCTAATATGTATAAATATTCTAATGTTTTGTCTTCGATTTAGCTAATACTCTCTCAAAATAGAAGCAAACGTTAAAATATTCTTGACCATTGCTCTCTTTTATGTGTTTGATCCACTACAAATTTTTTATCTATAGGTCTTGGGTAGTTCACCTACCTCAAGATCAAAGGTTTCATTTTTTGTTCTCTAGATGGAAGTTGAAGTTGAATTGCAAAAGCAACAATCTTCGGCAAACTAAAATTGAAGAGGAGCTTGATCGATGGGAGCAGATAGGAGAAACGAGTCAGCAGGTCAAGATGCTGAATATATTGTTTGTTATGTATAATGCAAAAAAATATTTTATTTTGTTAGATATTCTTTTTTTTTTTTTTTATCTCTTAGCTGATATTCTTCAAAATAGAAGCAAATGATGAAATATTTATGATCTTGACGCTATTTGAGGTATTTGATCCACTACAAATCGTCGATCTATGTGCCTCTGATAGTTCACCAACCTTAAGATCAAATGTTTCATTGTTATTACAATGAATGCCCAAGCTAGGTGTCAGAGAATGGCAATCAAAACTTGGACAAAGCTCACCATTATCCGCTCACTCAATTATTTTTCATTTGCCGAGATTTATGGAGAATTTATGTAAACCTGATATACTCAAGAGCTCAGTCATTTTCCAATTAAGTTTTCAGATCTATATAGAGAATTTATGAAAACATGTTTGATTGGTTCTAAGAGAGTACTATTTATTATGTAATATCAATATAAAATAAAATCTTTTATGTATTTCGTCGGACATTTTTTTTTGTATATATATGTATATTCCATATATATACGTGTATTCTTTTAGCATATAATTTGCTAATTACTTTCAATTTATGATGTTAATAGGTTGACGCCGAGTGATGCCAACTAAATTGTAATGTGAATGAAACTTTGAGGTGGATTGCACAGGGTCCTCAATGGGTGGTAACCAAGCATGAATGTTATGTCATTAAAGGGGTTTATTTCAATACAGTGGAATTGGACAATAAACGTGTCACACAAAATAATGGAATCAAGATAGTCGCTCAAGGTCTACATTATGCAACTGTAAAGGACAACAATCCTATTTTAGCATATATGACTTACTATGATAAAGTAAGAGAAATTTACAATGTCAATTACATTTGTTTCTGCATCACTGTTTTCATGAGTGATTGGGTTGACAGCAGTACCAGTGTGAAAACTGATGATTTAAGTTTTACATGTGTCAAATTCATATAAGATAGGTCACAAATCAAGTCCATTCATCATGGCCTCACAAGCGCAACAAGTATTTTATGTTGCGGATCAACTTGATCCACGTTGGTTAGTATGTTATCTCCACCACAATATGATGTATTTTTTGATGTTGAAGAAGTCGACGACGAAGACGCTATGATGCATCATAACCCGTTTGCCGATTGTCTTCCCTGTGTGGATGACATTGATGTTAATAGCGATGAAGACTCTAAAGAAGTTTATGTTCGTGATGATTGTGAAAGGATATGGATACGAATTATATAAATTATCATTGATTGTAAACATTATTTCTTAAAATTTTAATTTTGTAAATTATTTAAATTTTATATTGATTAGTATAGTTGTAACGATTAAATAAAAGTTGTAATCAAGGTATAACATGATTTTCATAATGTATATAATTTAATTTTCATTTTATATAATATATTCATTTAATATATATAATTTTCATTTACTATATAATATAAAATTATAAATTAAATATAGAAATATATAATTTAGAATATAAATTATAGAAATAAATATATATATATATATATTGAAACAGCGACGCATGGCGTCGCTAAAAAGACATTTAGCAACCCTAGGCGTTGCCATTAAAGGAAGCATTGGTGATGCTTGGCACCACTAAACGACTTTTAAAGACGCTTTGCGTTGCCAATACTGCATCCATAATTGGCGACGCTTAGCGTCGCTAAAACTCTCTTTAGCGATGCCAAGTGTCGCCTAAACCCAAAATTAATGGCAAGATTAATTCCCACCAACCTAAATTTATTTTTCTACTATTCTCCTGACTACCCCACCCAACCCTCTCAAACTCGAAAATACATCGGCATTTTCAAAAATTTTCCATTTCTCATCCTCTCAAACTCATCAACGATGCCATCAACCCAAATTTTTCAAACTCATCAATGACGCAAGCAACCCAAATTTTCCATTTCTCTTCCTCTCAAACTCATCAATGATGCCTGCAACCCAAATTTTCCACACATCATTTTCTTATTCCACCAAGCTAAAGGACCCTTAGTGATTTCACTTTCTTGGTGCTGCAGCCGAGACTTGAGGGTATTTCTTCCTTCACACTGCCGCCGAACCAGAGAGTATTTTTCTTCCTACATGCCTTTGTCGAGCCTCACTCTTCAATGTGAGTATTATTATTATTATTTTATATATATAAGAAAATGTTTATAATAGTATTATTATTATTTAATATATATAAGAAAATGCATTAGAAAGGGATAAATTAGGTTGAATTAATGGTGATTATGTATAATGGTGAAATTAGGTTGAAATAATGATTGTTTTTATTGTTGTTTTTGTACATTTATGTTAGTATTATTATTAGTAATGATAGGTGTCCGCTTATGTATAATCTATACATTTATTGTTGTTTTTAACTTAGGCATGACTTTGTTCTTAAGGGGTTAAAAATTCATGACTTTGGTGTCGGCTAGGGTATAATCTATACATTGATGTATACATTTATGTATAATCTATTGGGGCATGAGAACATTGTAAACATTTATTGTTGTTTCAATGGGGCATGACTTTGGTGGTCGGCTTGAATCTATACATTTATGTATAGTCTATACATTTATTGTTGTTTCAATGGGGGCATGACTTTGTTGTTTCAATGTGCCATGACTTTGTTCTCATGTGCTTAAAATTCAATGATCAACTTTTTTATTTTCGTACTATGATATGCATTCTTTTATTGGTTTATAGGTGAACATATAATTTTTATGTTCATACTATGCCTTTGATAATATATATAGGAAAACTTATATTCTTTTTAGGCGACGCATTATGACTATTAAAAAATATAAGCAATAGGCAACGCATTAGGAACATTAAAAAATATAAGCAATAGGCGACACATTGAAATTATGACCATTTAACAATGTATGCACATTAGTGTTGTTAGGGTCCTTTGAAATGTACACAAAGTTTAATTAAACTTAATTAAAGTTAGTAGTCATTTAATATTTTGTTTTTGTGATTGTGTTGTGTATTACATATTAATGGATCCAAATGAGGATATTGTTCTTCCTCCCGATTAGCCTTCATCCTCCGATGATGCCGCTGGTCCAAGTGTTCCAATTCCTAATCAGAAAGGTTGAGGACCTACAATGTTGAAAGGATTTAGAAAGGAGGCTGCAAGCGATGCAAAGCAGTTGCAGCTACAATACAATGAGCATGGACCTCTCCTAAACAAGGCCACTGTGAGTATGAACAACTTGGAGGGCTCACTCACTCATTCCATGATACCGATTTTTATTAAAAGTTAGAACGACGTGTCGCCTGCATTGAAAGATACCTATGGGTAACAATAAAGGTATTCCATAGAATATATAACCTAAGCCCAAAATAATTACATTTTATTTATTAAATGCTGACATTGATGTTGTTATATGGTTATTCAGCCAAGGATGACTCTCTAAGAGACCAGACTCTTAGAGATTGTGTTGGAAAATGGAGGAGCTTTAAGCATTGGTTGTATTGGAATTATGTGAGCCCATACTTGGCAAAACCCTATCTCTTCAAGTACCCACCTACTCACAAGTATAAGTTCATCATGCAAGAACAGTGGGATACATTCCTCAACCAGAGGCTTGGTGAAAATTTCAAGGGAAAAACAATATATTGTTTTGCATATATGTTTTAATCATGTGTCAACTTCAAATACTTTATACAACATCAATTAAGCATAAAATATATATGATTTCAATATTTACAGAACTTAAGTGCGGATCGATTTGAAAAAAGACAAGGGAACAAATACCCTCATTAACTTGGCACTAAGGGATATCTGCAATTAGAGGCGGACTTGGTATATACTATATATATATATATATTAAGATTAAGTTTTTACTCAAAAATTAGTCATATTTATAAATATGTCTAAATTCGTAGCAAACAGAAAAAGGCACCGCCAAACCAGTCAAGAGCGAAGAGCTTTGGATATGCTCAAGAACCAAGAAAGATGGACGGGTAGAAAACCCGGAAGTTGAGTCCGTTGTTGAAAACATTGTGAGTTCTAAACCCCAAATTAGTGGTCATATATTATATTTTATAATGTTCATGCTATAATTTTTTTCCAGCTCATTGTGTTTTGTAGAATACTCTAAAGATTAATGTCACTCAAGGCATTCTTGATGCCTCTCCTCCAAATGACGTAGTTACACAAGTCTTTAGGTCTAAAGAGTATCCTGGTTAGCTTCGAGGAAAGGGAAAAGGGTTCACGATCAAGAATTATTTCAAAACATCATGGCGAAGCACAAAAAAAGATAAGAATGAATACGACGTAGATGCAAGGATCCATACCCAAAATGTGAGGATAGAGAAATTGGAGTAGGTTTTGAGTAGTCTGTTTGATGTTATCTAGAAGAAAGTGATAATGGACGACATATGTGATCTCGCCGCCATATGTAGGCTTGACCTACCACCGCAGACACTTGCACATGAAGCAGGTCATGCGGTAGATTCATGCAGTGTTCGGGTCGATGATGTCACCGATTTGGAAACTCAGCTTGTTCCCTCTAGATCAGCAGTTCCACCTAGTGATCCTACATATGTACAGCATAAGGTACGTGTACCTTTATTAAATTCTTACTATATACTCATAATATTTATTATTATAAATGTTTGACATTTTCTAACATGTGTTTGAAATTCAGGACATTCTATGTGAGCTTGCAGAAGGGACAAGAGATAACATTGTGGCAACTGACACTTTGACAACTGGTAATGCGGTTGTCATGGTGTAGAGTTAGGAACAGAGAATGTTAGAGTCACTGTGGATGCAGTGATTGATCTGGCTGCGTTGTTACCTGTACTCTTCTTCGGCATGGTATATGTTAGAGAGGCAGAATGGTCGTTCATGGCGTGGCCTCAACAACCTGTTATTCTACCATCCGATGAGGTATATAATATGATAAATAAAATTGAAATGTGTATGCATATATTTTTTTTGTTTTTTGTGATACTAACATGTATTTTATTTTGGTTGTAGGAATATGGGCTGAGGAAAATATCAAAGGGAAAACATGTGGTTGCAATCGGATCAAGTGGCTCACATAGGTCCCAAAGGCTTACACTAGTACAGGTCGAGTCGGCATATGCTGATGCTAAATTTGACGATGCTGGCTCATTAGAACTTAGCTCTGCACTACTAGGATTGTTAAGACGAATTGACCCTTACGACATTTATTACTTGTTGTCGACCTTCTTACCACTAGCGGATATGGGCTATAAAGTATGGATATCCATTTCGAAGAAAGATATCCAAAATTTTTGTTACATGCAAGAATTGCAACAATCTTGCATTTTGTTCTACATAAGGTACATAATTCCAACGTCATTGCATTAAGTACTCATAGTTTTATTACTAAAGTTTTGTTACATACAACTAATATTCTACTTGTAAATGATAATTCAATGCTTAGGCATTTACATTCCCGACTAATGGGCGAACAACTAGGGAAGTATTGTTTTATACTCCCTGATGATATTGCAAATGTAGATAGAAAGAATCCCAATGAGCGAGAACTGAAAATTTTGATGTGATGGAACGAAGCATCAATGGGTCAACTATGGTTAATTCCGTACTGGTCAAGGTACTATAGGTTTTCTAATAATATTATTATTATTTGAGTTTTACTAATTATGTACGTGTAAACATAATTTCATTTTGTAATTAATATTTTTGTAGTTCCCATTGGATGTTGGGTGTTGTTGACCCATACTTAGCAGGCGCATGGTTTCATGATGCGCTTCCAAAGAACAACCGTGTTTGTATGGCCGACTTCCAGAGTTTGTTGGATAGGTAAATATGCATAATTAACTATATATATGGATGATTATTAATAAAATTTAATAATTAATATTTATTGCTAATATTATTTCTATTGATATATATATATATAATGTATGCGTAATGTACATATAGAACGTACTTGGCTTGGAACCGTACATCCGACGGACATAAAAAAGGTTAAGTATGAAAAGCTTGGATGACTTAAAACAAAGGTACATATAGTACATATTAGTATACATAAATATTTATTCATATATCTAAATACACTTTAAATGTATATGGAGAAAAAACTACTTAGCTATTTAATATAATGATTAACATTCTTGTATCACTTTCGTATAGACGGTAAAACAACTAGGAAATACCGAATGCGGGTATTGTGTGATGATGATCATGCGGGACATCATAGTACATAATGTTATTTAAGAAAATTTAGCGGAGATGGTAATAATTACTAACATTTTTACACTCAATAAGAATTAATAATTATTAGTTGATACTTATTTAAACTACTTTTTTGGTTTGTATGTGCAGTTTTAGGATGTTGTTTAGACCCAGCAGTATGTAGATAGTTTTAGAATAGAATGAACAGCTGTTTTGCTCTCATTTATAATATCAATGTAAGATATCATATTTCAATTTATATATACTTTTAGGTGACGAAAAACAATGTCACATTTAATTATTGTATTTATGGAAAAATATAATTGTTTTGTAATTTTTTTGTCCGCATTATTTTTATATATTTGCATTATTTTTTTATTTGTATTTTTTATCAGTAATTGATTCTCATTTTTACTAAATTAATCATTTGCAATAAATCATTCATTATTTTATAAAAGATAATGAAATTTAAATTAATAATATTTATACATTTAAATGAATTTTATAAAATATTCAGGTGAGATTTTAATATATAATCGATTTATTGAAACTCTAAATTATAATTGTAAATTAATTTAAACTAATAAAATATAAAATAAAAAAATCATTTAATTTGTCACTACAATTAAATTTGAATTATTCAGCGACGTCTTTATAGGGATTTGCTGCGCCAAATTTTGCTGCAATTTTAAAAAAAGGGCCTAAATAATTAGTGATGAATAATGGTGGCGGAAAATGACTTAATTAACTACGCAATGGATAGCTAATGTGGTAGACAATTGGCAACGTAGTGCATTGGCAATATAGGTTGATTTCGCGACGAACTTTCATCGCGAAAAAAGGCAAAATTGGCGACTCAGGCATTTCCAATTTAGGTTCATTGCGTGAAGAAATTTTGTTGCGAAAAAAGGGACAATTGGTGAGACATGCATTGCCAATTTAGGTAGATTTAATGATGAAATTTCATCGCGAATAAAACCTAAATTGGCGATGCAGTGCGTCACCAATTGTCTTTTTTGTCGCGATGAAACTCGTCGCTAATTGTTTCGTTATTCACAACGTATCTGTGTCGCCACAAACAGACAACCGCGACGGTGTTTATGCATCACTGTTTTTAAATTCGCAACGCATATTGTCTGTCGCGAATGTTTTACACTTTCAGTGACAGATGATTCTGCAACACAATAATTTAGGTCGTCGTTTATAATTTGCGGCACCATTTTTGTGGTGCCTAGTACCGTTTTCATTGTAGTGGTTGTTTTGTGAGACTTGTATGTGAGAGTGAGAATCATAGAACAATCTTACTAGACTGGTTTTTGAGTGTGTAATCTTTTGATCTTGTATAATGGATTAAGCCTAAGATTCTTGAATCCCGCCTTGAATGTAGGTTACAATTGGTAATCGAACCAAATAATTTTTCTTTGTTATTTTGTGGGTTTCATTTATTGATGGAATTGAATTTATGTTGCTTTTTCCATTCAATTGGCTTTAGATTCTTAGGTAATTTTGGCATAGTTATCAACACTATTCTAGTTGGATATGAATCCTCTCATAAACTAACATTTTTATATGCAAAGTTCAAACAGTTAAGGGTGTTCATCAGTTCGAAACCGATCTATTTTGGAAATAACCAATCTGACTCAATTAGTAATCAATTTTATTTTTTTCAATCTGATCCGATCCGATCTATACATCAAATCCAATCAAATCTAATTCAATTAGTAATTGGATTGGATCGGTTTGGTTAATCAGTTTGGCTTTAACTTTTTTTAATTTTTTTTTGACTTTTTAAAATTTAATTTTTGATCTTTTTTACTTTCAATATTTTACATTTGAGCTATTTTTTGTGCCAAAATTTTGTTTAAAAAATTACATTTTTTTTTTCAAAATCTAACACATAAATGATTAAAAAAATAACATGACAAATAATATTAAACTAAAACAAAACACAACAAAAGTATTAGACTAATACAATAATCCAGAAGTCCAACTCCAAATTTAAGCTAATACAACAAAGCCTACATACCAGTAATATCAATCTAATTGTCATATTCTTTGTAAAATAATCGTAGGAACATAATTCAGTAATCCATTAGTTTGTAATATATATATATATTTATATTATAAGGTAATTAGTTCGGTTTGGATCGATTTTTAACGTCAAAAACCAAACCGACTCTCGGTTTTGAATTTTCAAAATTGATCAAATCCAATTACACTAAAATAAGCGATCCAAACAAGTTGGATTAGATTGGATTGGTCGGTTTCATCAGTTGGTCGGTGTTTTTGCACACCCCTACAAACATTCATTTGATTTATAATTCCATCCATTCATTTCATTTTTCCATAATCTAGCAATATGAGTCAGTTAAGCAAATAAATGGCCAAAATTCATAATCTTGTTTTATGATTCTATTTATTAATTTCAATCAATTAAAATGTCATCAAGAATTTGAACATATTTGTACAAGTAGTCACGTACTCATAGAGCTAAATATATATATATATATATAGTTTTATTTAAAAATAATTAAACTTATCCATACTAGAAATTATGTCAAAAATATACATATATACATACAAAATAAAATACTAAAAAAATAATAATTATTTTTGGTAAGCTAGCTAAAATCCACAATAACTTTTATTGGTTATGCTGAGGAATACAAAAGTTATAAATGCATCCATCCATTTGGCAAGATATATGTCTCTAATAGTGTGGAATTTAATGAAGAAGAGTTTCCTTTTGCTACTGGATTTGTATCAAAACAAGCCCTCAACCCACAAACTCACAAAACCTGTATTCCAGAATTTTCTTCTATTGTTCCCCTTTCTGTGATAACTTCAGCAATTCATGATAATACTCAAATAGAAGACACATAATCAGAAAATGTTCCTATTGACATAACTAAAGTCCACAGACTAATTGATACTCATATTACATCATCAGAGTCAGAGTCAAATACACATAATTCAAGACATAGCACAAACAACATTGACAGTTGTTCTGAGTTAGCTGTACATATTCACTCTGATTCAGATGCTGCTAATCCTAGTTCAAATTCTGATAATGACAATGATGAAGGAAACAACTCAGTGCCGAGTCAAGTGCTCATTTATGGTTCTGGTATTAACTTATCCTCACATAATCATAACTCTCACTCCATGATTACAAGATCCAAAAATGGAATCATGAAGCCTACGGCTTATCATTCAGAAACTTCGAAGTGTCATGCTAAGAGAAAAACAGTTGAGCATTCAAAACTTGAACCTCCTGACCTTGGAAATGTATTCACCTCAGAACCAAAGACTGTAACTACAGCTTTGTAGCATCAAGAGTGGAAAAATGCCATGGATAAAGAATATACTGCTATCATCAATACAGGGACATGGTCTCTAGTACCTTACTCACCAGAGATGAATATAGTAGGGAACAAGTGGGTGTATCGGATAAAGTACAAGGCAGATGGAAGTGTTGAAAGATACAAAGCAAGATTGGTAGCTAAATGCTTTCATCAGAAACCTAGTTTTGATTTCTTCGAAACTTTGTGTCTAGTTGTGAAGCCTTCAACCATTTGGGTCATTCTTACAATTGCTCTCACTTTCAACTGGCTTATAAGACAATTGGATTTCAACAATGCATTTTTCAATGGAGATTTGCAAGAGAATGTCTACATGAAATAGCTTGAAGGGTATGTCAGCAATGATAATCCAACTCATGTGTGCAAACTCAAGAAAGATCTCTATGGCTTAAAACAAGCCCCAATAGCTTGGTTTGACAAGCTTTGAGAAAGCTTACTCCAAAGAGGCTTCATTGGTTCAATAGCTTATAACTCGTTATTCATTTTGAAGAAGGGTAATGTTCATTGTTTTATCCTTGTTTATGTAGATGATCTGATTATATCAGGGTCAAATTTAGCTTTTATGGAAAATCTTATCACTGATCTTAACAAAGAATTTTCATTGAAGGATTTAGGAAATTTGACATATTTTCTGGGCATTGAGGTCAAAAGATCTAAGCAAAGAATAAAGTTGTCTCAAAAGAAATATACAAAGGACTTGCTGCTCAAGACTCAAATGCATGAAGCCAAGAGCTATTCTACACCAATGCTGGCAGGGAAACAAATGTTACATGATGGTGATTGTCTTAAGCAACCTGAGTAGTATCGAAGTGTCGTAGGTGCATTGCAATACTTGACAATCACTATATCAGATATTACCTTTGATGTGAATAAGCTATGCCAGTTTGTGCATGCACCAAAGACAACTCATTGGGAAGCATGCAAAAGACTACTCATGTATCTAAGAGGAACCAGTGAATATGGAGTAATTTAAAAAATTTTGACCCTCAGAGACTTGTGTTTCATGGGTTTGCTGATAGTGATTAGGCAACATGCCTAGATGACAGAAGGTCATGTAGTGGCTATAGCATATTCTTGGGGTCGAATCTTATTTTGTGGAGCAGCAAGAAGCAATTTGTTGTTGCAAGGTCAAGTCAAGCACAGAGGCAGAGTATCGAGCTCTTGCAAATATAACAATTGAAATGAGTTGGTTGATACAGCTTACTGCAGAACTCAACTTAAAACTTCAACCTCTTATCATATGGTCAGACAATTTAGGAGCAGTGGCTTTGGCCTACAATCTAGTATTCCATGCAAGAACAAAACATATTGAAATCAACATTCACTATGTTCGAGATAAGGTTCTTCACAGAGCTATGGAAATTCGTTATGTGCCAACTGAAGAACAAATAACATACTTATTTACCAAAGCATTGGGGACAACAAGGTTTCTTTATCTATGCTCAAAGCTTGGCATCAGTCATGGCAATTGATTTTCAAGATTACGATAGTTTAGATTAAGGGAGGGTGTTAGAGTAATCTCTTATCTAAGCTACTGCCACATTGGCACTGTTTAGCTAAAACAGACTTCAGTTAGTTTGTTTATATGCCAGCTCATCTCATCACGTGTTAATTGATTAGATAGTTGGTTATAATTAACTATCATGCAATCACGTGTTTAGTTTTTTTTTTGTATGAAAAACAATGCTATATTAAAGCACAAAAAGCCTCAAAGAGAGGATCACACTACCTCATCCAAGGGGAGGTCCAAAAAGAGAGCATGAGCAATATCTGAGAGGATATCCCTCACAGAAAAGGAATCAAAATCAAAACATAAATTCCTACCAATGGATATTTTTGCAATTGAATCAGCAGCTCCATTAGAGGACCTACTATTCCAACAAAATTTCTAGTTAAAACCAGAGCATCTGTCATTAATCTGGAGCACACCTGGCCTAATATCCCAATTGTTAGGGTCAGCACTAGAGTTGATCTCTCTTTCATTATGGTAGCTGAATCAGAGGACCATAACACATCTCTCCATCCCTCACTTGCTACAATTGAAGAACCCCACACCATTGCCTCCATTTTCGCCGCTAAGGCCGAGTTACACTCCATACTTTTGGATTTTAACATGATCAGTTCCCCCTCCTCATTCCTAACAACAATACCAAGACCTGCTTTACAGGAATTGAAAGAAGCATCTGTGTTGATTTTAATCCAGCCGGTTGGGGATGTATCAATCTTTCAAGCACATCCTCCATTTGAATCTCATTAACATTCCCGGTCATACAATGAGAAAACTCCGCCACCATTTGATTCAGCATGTGAACCTTCTTGGCCATATCCAGCTCCCCTAAGTGCAGCTTATAATTCCTAAACTGCCAGCAAAGATATAAAAATGAACACAACAAAATAGATGTTGAACCACAGTCTAAACCTTCCACAAAAAGATCCTTTCTAGGACTTAAACATCAATCAATAATTTCAGCGATGGAATTGACTCTCCATCTATCCAGCCTAAGAACCCTATTACAACTAAAAGCTAGAGCTCTCGCTCCTGAACATTCTTTAAAAATGTGAAACAAAGTTTCCTCCTCCGCCCCCACAAACAACACAACAAGTCTCTCCAATTCCTATTATTCGGGCAATCACTTCTCTAGCAGGTATCACTCCTGAGAGAACTCTTTACAAGAACATCTTCAAACGAGCATGTAAGTTACATTGCCATAATTTCCCCCATAGCTAAGAAACTTCCCTCTGAGGATCAAAAGTATTGATATCAAAGCAGCTTGCCACTGTGAAGCCCCCGGGTTTTAAGCCCCTCCACATGAGCTTATCATTGCAATCATAATCCAGCCACTTTAGTTGCAAGATGCAATTTGCAGCTTCTTCAGAGAATAGATCCATAACCAATCCTTTGTTCAACCCACTACCTAATTCATCCTTAAGCTCTGCCACTTTGCCAATCTTACTTTGAACCATTCCCTCACCGGGTCTTGGGGTTTTTCCCTCCAAATTTGGAACCCAAGGGTCATTCCAAACATTTATGTTGCTACCATCTCCTAGTTGAAAACAAGCCCTTTTTGAGATCCATTGTCTAGCATTCACTATGACTCTCCACACATTAGAGTACCCAGGTTTCAAAACATGCTGGAATAAGAATTTCCCTCTAAGGTACTTCGATCTCATAATACGAATGCATAAACCATTAGAATTCGAAGCCATATTCCAAGCCAATTTTGCTAATAAAGCCATATTAAAATTTGAGAAACTCCAAAAGGCTAATCCTCCTTGAAGCTTTGGTTTTCAAATGTCCTCCCAAGCCTTCAAAGCCATAAATCTGCCCCGTCTAGAGTTGGAGGACCACTAGAATTTCTTAACCATCTTGTCCATCTCCTTGCATAGCGAACTAGGAAATTGGAAAGTGGCCATAGAATAAGTGGGAATGGCCTGTGATAGGCATAAAATGTTAAAGTTTTTATGCTACTTTTTATATTGAATTTAAGCTAGTTTGTGATTAAATGTTAATGAAAAGTACTTAATTATTGTATTTTTTTATTTTCAGTAAAAGAAAGACTAAACCTGGAATTTTTGTGTTTCTGCACAATCTTTACTGAGAAAATCATATATGGAGCTACAATTTGAGGTTTTGTGCGATTCTAGTTGAAAATGATTCCTAACTCACTATGCTTCAATGATACAAAGTTTCATTGCAATTGGTTTGGCCAATCAGTGCCAGTTTTTTTTACAAAATCAACATTTCCAACAGTTGCGGCAGACTTACACCATCTCAGGAAAACTGGAATTTGAGTGCCTTCCCGATGTCCAATTTGTGCAAACAAGATATGTCTGGAAAGCTAAGACATAGACCTAAATTTTTACACAAGAGTCAGTGGATTAGAAGTTCATTTGGTTACCCAAAGTCTACTTGGAATCTGCTTGACGGTCATTGAAGATATAAAAGGAAAGTTCTATGCTTACTTGGACTACATTTGTGATTGGACTGCCATGTCACCTTTTACCAACCATGTGACTAAATTTGCCACATCAAATGCTGCATGGGAGGTCAGATTATTTTAATTTAATTATTGGAATAATATTTAGGATAAAAGGAAAAGGAATTAGAGATTGATTTTTATTCCTTGAGAGATATAGAATGTTTCCTTATCTCTAGTGTGAACATGAAGCACAAAATACATTCAAGTCCCTAGGGTGGCCGGCCAGTAGAGGAAATATGGAGTTTTGAGATTATGTGATGTTATATCTCCTATATTCTCTAGGGTTTAGAGATACCTTAGGGTTAAACCTCTCCAAAACCTCTCCTATAAATAGATACAACCTTGAAGAGTGAAGAAGAAATTCCTTACACTAGTTACAGCCCTCACGGCTACAACCATTCTTCTCCCTCTCCAGCCGCATATTCCATTCCTTCCCTCTCCATTCTCACGGCAGCATAGCAAGTTTTCTTAGGGTTTTTATTCAAACATTGAGAGTATTTTACATAGAGAAGAAGTGATACATAAAGCAAGAATCAAGGAGGAATTCGGCCAACATTCTTGGATGAGTTATCTTGGTTCTTGATCATAGTTTGGAGAAGCAAGAGGAGAAGATTGAAGACCAAATCCAGCAGTCATCAACTCTAGATTTTATCTCTTCACTTTTAATCTCTTTGTTATTCATTCTATGTTTTCTTTTTATTATTTGATGAATAATTCTAAGAACATGTGTAGCTAATTTTCTATGAGGATTATGATGTAACCCTATTACAAGTATTTAGTGTTTAATGCATATTTGAATTGATTCATATTAAAGGTTAATATTTTATTGTAGCTCTTAATGCTTCCATGAAAAGGTGGATTAATTAAGTATTTATATTGGCTTAGAAATAAGGGATATAAGTATGGATGGACAATAAAATACATGGTTATAGAAATATTGCATGCCTTAGTGACAACTTTAACATGTTTTATTGGGTTTGCATGTCTTAGGGCTTAAATTTCCGTGTTTAGATTAGAAGTAATTAAACACGTTGTGCTTGCTAGATTAGAATGCATTGAGAAATCAACTTCTAGTCATATGTGGTTAAAATGGGGTTAACCTATGAATCTAGAATGCATTAGGGCTAAATATGAGTAATAGTGGTGAAATCATAATCCTTATTTTCTTAAATCTTTGAATCTTCACTTGCTGCTTTCTTTTTAATTCTTATATTGCTTTGTTGTTTAATTAATGCTGGTTACTCAACAAACAACAATAAAAAACAACTCTCTTTTACTTTTAAAATTTAGTTTGCAATTGATTTAAATTTACTACTAGAGACATTATTCATTGTGGGATCGATATCGGAATTCTTCTTTGAACTCCACTTTATTACTTGTTGATTTGTGCACTTGCGAGTTAATTATACCACAACAGCCTAAACCACTGATTTATTAAGGACTGCTTTCTCGGCTTTTGATAATAGATTTTTTTCCATCCTTCAAGCCTCTTTTGCATCCTCTCCTTTATCTACCCGAATTCCTTTGTTTTATTTCTCCCTATAATAAGAGTGTTTCCCAAGTAGATAGAAGAGCCACCCATCTCATTAAAGCTCGTGATCTCCAAAATCTCCTTTCTAGCTTTCCTCCGTGTATTTCTTGAAAAAAATATGTTGGATTTATCCTCATTCGCCTCCTGCCTTGACCACCAGTAGATGTCAAAACATTTCCATGTTTCTACTTCTATTTTATCCGCACACGCCATGACCAGCAAATCATCCGCATATAACAAATGAAAGACCAGACGAGCATTCTGATCCACTTTAATGCCACGAAGACTCCCTGCCCTTTCTTTCTTTCCCAACAGTCTAGACAGAACTTTCGAACCTAAGATAAAAAGAAGTGGAGACGAAGTCCCCTTGGCGAAGACCTCGGCTTGGTTTAACATTCTCGGCGACACTCCCATTTAAAAGAATATTAAATGTGACCGTATTAATGCAGCTACAAATCAATTGCTGGAAATGTTCACTGAAACCCCAAGCCTTGAGGACCTGAATTAAGAAAGTCCACTCCATACGATCATATGCTTTCCTCATGTCGATCTTCATAACCATTAAAATGTTCCTCCCCTTATGCTTCCTTAATCGGTTAATCACTTCTTGAGCAATAACTGTGTTTTCAACTATCTATCTCCTTTTAACAAAAGCCCCTTGGTTTGGGGATATGAGCTTGTCGATCACCCCACTCAACCTGTTAGCCAAAATCTTTAACACCTCCTTGTACGCAAAATTACACAGACTAATCGAGCTAAATTGGTTAATGTTACAAGCCTTGTCACGCTTAGGAATTAACACAATAAAAGTTTTATTTATCAAATCTGGGATCCTTCCATACCTGAAGCATTATGTCACAAAATTAACCAATTTAGTTTCCACTATATTCCAATAATTCCTGTAGAATATACTTGAAAATCCATCAGGACCCGGGCTCTTCAAAGGGTGAAGAATCCACACACAAGCTCTGATTTTTTCCACCGAAGGAATTATGATTAGACTATTATTATCCTCCTCTGAGAGCTTCTCCTATAATAAAGCATCAAGATTTGAGTTCATCCTTGGATGGCTGGAGGTGAAAAGGCCTCAAATTTTATTTTAAAGTAATGAGCAATTTTCTCATCCCCCACTAATCACTCATTTCCTTCCTTTCTCCAGTCAATTTTGTTTATTCGACGACGAATAACCGTACTCAGATGAAAAAACTTGGAGTTTTGGTCTCCCACTTTTAGCCACAGCTCACTAGATTTTTCACGATTGATAGATTCGAACCGGCTCCTCTGGTTTCTTAGCTCTTCTGCCATTTGATGCTGGCGCCCCCGATCTGTGTCCGACTCTTGTAAGATTTCCAATTCCCTTTCTAGCTCCTGTATCTTAATGTGAGCAAGCCCAAAAACTTCCCTATTCCATTTCTGCAAGGCTCTGGCCGTGACCCTCAAACTTTTATTCAACATGTGGCTATGCATCCTGATGTGTGTCGTAAACATCAAAATTAATGACTGAATTAAATACTACCGTAGTAGTGGTAAGTTTCAGGTCGAATCCACAGGGACTGTGTTGAATTCCAAAGATTTTTCTTCAACCAGTTTATACAATTCACTCATACCAACTATCATAAGTATGATCACCCCCACACTTAGTCAAAACAATCTTTTTGCTCCAAACAACCCACAAAATTCACCATCACACATTCCAAATGCTCAATTAGACTTAGGATAGGAAAAAGTAGTCAAAAATCAAGTCCAAGGCTTGTAATGTAGGCTAAAGAACAAAGAAAAAGATCATAAAAGGTTGGCTTTTTTAGGCTAAGTGGCTAAAATAAAATAAAATGCCTTCATCATTTTAATGCAAACATGCAGCAATGTGATCTCAATAAGCATGTCAAAGCAAGTTCTAAAGATACAAATTCATACATAAATATCACTCACAAAAATGATTAAAAGAAGTGATTAATTCAACTTCAAGGCTCAAAAGCTCACTTAAGCTTAAATTTACCGAGACTAGCTTTTATTTAACCCAATTCAAAATGGTTACCAAATCAAACTTCAAATTGCTAAACTCACTTAACTAATCATGCTATGTACTTCGTTTATCTAAATCTCCATCTATAATATTGATACTTTCATAATTCAAAGCAATGAGAAACATCAAAAATTAAACAAAGCAGTTGTTCACTAATCTCAGTCTCAGCCCAGAAACACATATAAAAAGTAAACTAAAAAGTAAAATAAAATATGAATAAAACAAAATAGCTAACCTAAGAAAATAAAAAAAAAATAAGAACTAAATAATCCTAAATCATCTCAAAATTTGATGTGTGTTGTAAACACCAAAATTAATGACTGAATTAAACACTACCGTAGTAGTAGTAAGTTTCAGGTCGAATCCACAGGGACTGTGTTGAATTCTAATTTAAATTCTATCATAGTAAAACACTAAACTAAAAATATAAAAATGAAGGGTTTTAGTTTGCCTGCAAAATATTCTAAATTAAATCAAAACTAGTAAATACTAGAAAGAAATAAATAAGAGAAACTCTTGGGATCAAAATAATTCATAAGACTAGTAAACAATTGATCATAGACATAAAAATTCCAATTCTTCATTCAGTTTGGCATAAATAATTGGCACGGCTTAATTATTCTATATTTCTCACTAAAATAAACTAATCCATATACGATCATGAATTAGTTATAAATTCTGAAATTAAATCTAGAATCAACGTGACTTGAATTTATCTCTGAAAATAATCAAGAACAGGAGAAAAGCCAAATAAAGAAAAACTCTACAAACTTTGCAAAGTTTTAATCTAATTTATATTTTTCATAGACAATTAACAGAAACTGGGATCATAACCATTAAAGTCTACTAATTATTAAAAACCCAATACGATTGAGAATTCAATTTAGTAATAATCCAATCTCAAATAAAAATAACGGATCCAAATTATAATTATGATAAATTGAAAATATAAACAATAAACACAGAAGAACATAAACTAAATGATTAATTTGGATTGAAATAAAAACAAGTCTCACAATTGCATAACTAGCTTAGAATTATTCTTACACAAGAAAAGAAGGTTAGAAGCACAAACTTGAGAGAAAAACTCAATTCTAATGGTAAAATTCCTCTAAAAGTCGGCTCCCTTCTTTACAACATTGATAAAACATATTTATACTAAAATATAGGGTTAAAACTGATAAATCGCGTAAAACCGACCAAATTTGCGCCCACCCAGGCGGCTGTCTAGGCGCTTGGGCAATGCACCTGGGCTGCACTGCCTTGCTCCCAATGTCCGCTTAATTACGGTTTTGCCACTGCTTCTTCATTTTTTCTGTTTAATTACGATTTTGCCACTATTTCTTTATTTTTCATCTTTTTAAGCTCAAATTCACCTAAAATATAGAAAAATACAAATTAATCCATTTTAAGTGAATAAAACATGCTCATATCAAGTATTAAGGTACATAAAATATATATAAATTGCATCCCATCACATCCCCCTTTAGCATCAGAGTTCCAGGCATCTTCCATAAGTTTAATGCTCAAGCTGTCGGACGTCCAAATTTCAAAAAATCTAAATGGGCGATCATTCTTGGTCTTCCTCCTCCGAGAAGTAATGAGAATTGGATAGTGGTTTGATTCCTCCTTTCTCAGATGCCAAACTGAAACCTCTAGATTTTGCTCTATCCAGAGATTGTTAGATACTTCTCTATCCAGCCGTTCTTTTATCAAAGCCATACCCTCCTGATTATGGTCCCATGTAAACTGATAGCCACTAAATCCCAGGTCAATACCTCTCGTATTTTGCAGAAATTCACTCAAGTACAATTTTTTCTTCCATATTTCACGACCTCCAAAATTTTCAATTTCGAAGGTAATTTCATTCAAATCTCCCACTATAAGCCATGGCCCTGTTAGCCCATTGATGATTGCCTCAAGATTTTCCCAAAAAGATTTTTTCTCAGCCAGATACAGCGTACCATAGCATGCCAGAATATTTCCAACTTTTTGTCCTTGAAAATCCAAAACTGAACACTAAACTACTTTCTCCAAATTCCAACAATACTCCAAATTAACTTCCTGATTCCACATAACTGTCACTCCCCCCACTCTCCCAATAGGTTCCACTACAAAATAATTGTTGAATCCTAACTTGCCGCACACCTTAACCATCCGCTCTTTACCACATTTGGTTTAAAATAAACACAAACAGTTTGGGTTATGGGACTTCACCAGACTTCGTATATGAATTTTTTCTTTGAATACCAAAAGAATGAAGAATGATTTTTCCATGGTGATCTGAGCAATTTTCCTTCGCTCTACCATCCGGATTTCAGGTCATCTGAAATCTCTATCTAGTTTTTCAATGGAATTGACTCAAGGCAAAGTTACATTGCTTCAAGAATCTCTTCAAACATTCTGTCTTCAACCAAATGAGGAGGGACCTTTATTCAATTCTCACTCGGTTCTACTCGGAAAGGTGTTAGCAGCAAGGAGTTACAAAAGATTTACAATATCTGAGATCATTGTATAAACTTGGAATCTCAAAGACAAAGTTAAGATATAAAAACTAGAAGAAAATTTGTTCAAGTTTAACTTCTACAACAAAGAGGACAAGGAAAGGATTTTCAATAACAAACCCTTGTGCCTAAATGGAGCACACCTAATTCTAAAGGATTGGCCTTGTGAGATCTCATTAAGTGAAATCACATTTGAATCATCAACTTTTTACATACAAATTCATGGTTTACCACCGGTGTACCTCCATGAAGGCACATCCCGGATGATAGGAAACAAAGTGGGGTTGATCCATCAAAGCTCAATAAATCGAAGATGTGTTGTGGCTCACCGTTTCTTGCAGTTTCGAGTGGAAATAAAGGTTTGGGATCACCTACCGGCAGGTTTTGTTCTGGAACGGATCAATAGGAATGACATATAGATTCAGTTTAAACTCAACCATGTGACTGGAAGATGCAAAATAAGATAACCGGTGGTGGTCACTACCCCAAACGGAATATTAACAAGGTTATTCAGCCATTGGCTTCGAGCGAACAACAACAGCACCATACTCTTTCTCAACATACCGGAGGAGGACGACCGGAGAGTGGAGGCGATGAGAGAAGGAAGCCAATCAGGAGAGTTGGCACGAATCTCAAAGGGGAAGTAGTTGACGCATGGGGAAGAGGAGAGTTTCCATAGAGAAGTCAGAAATATGGGAGATAAAGCTGACTACTGTAATGCCAGAAGGATGCGTCCGCCCCTAAATGCCCATATCTAACTCTGAAGCTGCAAGAAAAAAGAGAAACTGAAACTCTACAACTGACAGTGATGGAACGTCTCATAGACGTAGACTTCAACCTAAACCAGCTACAGGGATAGGCTTCGGGAGTCTTGCTGGAGTATAAAACTGAAAAAGGAACGGAAATGAAAGCCTTGGATAGGCTGGACCCAGAATTTCTCACTTAAATTGGGCTCAGTAGAGCCCAGTTCCTGTATGGATCCTCTTTTCTTACATGGGTCCATTAACTTCTCTTCTTGAGTTGCCTCTTGGGTTTTAGAGTAGACCTTTCTACTGAGCCCAATATAAGTGAGTAATTATGGGTCCAGCCTATCCAAGGCTTTCATTTCCCTTCCTTTTTCAGTTTTATACTCCAGCAAGACTCCCGACGCCCATCCCTCTAGTTGGTTTAGGTTGAAGTCTACGTCTATGAGACGTTCCATCACTGCCAGTTGTAGAGTTTCAGTTTCTCCTTCTTCTTACAGCTTCAGGGTTAGATCTGGGCATTTAGGGGCGGACGCATCCTTCTGGCATTACAGTAGTCAGCTTTATCTCCCCTATTTCTGACTTCTCTATGGAAATTCTCCTCTTCCCCATGCGTCAACTACTTCCCCTTTGAGATTCGTGCCAACTCTCCTGATTGGCTTCCTTCTCTCACCTCTTCCACTCTCCAGTCTTCCTCCTCCGGTATGTTGAGAAATAGTATGGTGCTGTTGTTGTTCGCTCGAAGCCAATGGCCGAATAACCTTGTTGATATTCCGTTTGGGGTAGTGACCACCACCGGTTCTCTTATTTTGCATCTTCCAGTCACATAGTTGAGTTTAAACTGAATCCATATGTCATTCCCATTGATCCGTTCTAGAAAAAAACATGTCGGTAGGGGATCCCGGACCTTTATTTCCACTCGGAACTGCAAGAAACGGTGAGCCACAACACATCTTCGATTTATTGAGCTTTGATGGATCAACCCCACTTTGTTTCCTATCATCCGGGATGTGCCTTCATGGAGGTACACCGATGGTAAACCATGAATTTGTCTGTAAAAAGTTGATGATTCAAATGTGATTTCACTTAATGAGATCTCACAAGGCCAATCCTTTAGAATTAGGTGTGCTCCATTTAGGCACAAGGGTTTGTTATTGAAAATCCTTTCCTTGTCCTTTTTGTTGTAGAAGTTAAACTTGAACAAATTTTCTTCTAGTTTTTATATCTTAATTCTGTCTTTGAGATTCCAAGTTTATGCAATGATCTCAGATATTATAAATCTTTTGTAACTCCTTGCTGCTAACACCTTTCCGAGTAGAACCGAGTGAGAATTGAATAAAGGTCCCTCCTCATTTGGTTGAAGACAGAATGTTTGAAGAGATTCTTGAAGCAATGTAACTTTGCCTTGAGTCAATTCCATTGAAAAACTAGATAGAGATTTCAGATGACCTGAAATCCGGATGGTAGAGCGAAGGAAAATTGCTCAGATCACCATGGAAAAATCATTCTTCATTCTTTTGGTATTCAAAGAAAAAATTCATACACGAAGTCTGGTGAAGTCCCATAACCCAAACTGTTTGTGTTTATTTGAAACCAAATGTGATAAAGAGCGGATGGTTAAGGTGTGCGGCAAGTTGGGATTCAACAATTATTTTGTAGTGGAACCTATTGGGAGAATGGGGGGAGTGACAGTTATGTGGAATGAGGAAGTTAATTTGGAGTATTGTTGGAATTCACTTAGGAGCTCTGTTGTATATACATTTGCGGCTGCTGGAAGAAAGAGGTATCGAGATCAAATTAGAGGAGTCTAGGGTTTCTTCTCTTCTGGCGCAGCAGCTGTGTTCTTTTTGCTGTTCTAGAGTTCTAGGGGATTTTCATTTAGAAAATTTGTGCAAGGTCTTTGTTCTAAAGTGTTTATGTGTGAGGTCTTCTTGTATTAGTTTCAATCTCTGTTTTGTAACTTGTAATCTTGAATCTCTCTAATAAGAATGGCTAGAGTTCCTTCGGTGGAGCTCAAAGAGGATGTAAGTGAAATTCATTTCACCGAACCTCTATAATTTGTGTGTTTTGTTGTTGTTTCCTTTTATCTTGTTTATTATCTTTAAAGCAAGAATCATAACATGTCCAGTTATCGAGAAATTTGGATAATATGTCAATCTATCTCAAAAATTAAAACTATGTTGCTTTGTCACTGTTCACTAACAAACCATTCCAAAAATGTCTTTACTATCAGGTTTGTATGCCCTCAACCTCTGTGATTAATCCCCACACCAATTTTAGTTACCAATTTAGCTTTTCCTTTGCCATTTGCTCTTTCTAACATGACCTGTTACAATAGACTGCAAAATAAAAAATTTGCTCTCCATTTCAAGGTTGTTGTGAGGTTTGGACAACCTCAAACAAACATTTGAGAACCAATATTTCAAAATCCAATTTGAGATCCAGAAGGGTAATTTCGTCTTTGTTTGCTATTATCATGATGAACCTGTATAAAATTATCTACGCATGTTGTTTGTATATTTTGAGCATAGTTGACAAAATAAATTATATAGAAAAAAGAAAAACGAAAAAAGAAAAAAATCCATAGTCTATCGAAGGTTGGAAGTGACCAGACTCATTCCCAGTCGAACACCTTAGGATGTCCAAACAAGAAACGGGGTAATTGAAAGAGAGTACATGGCTTCTATTAAGTACACCCTGGCCCCATGTGGTGAGCACATCGCCCTTTAATTGGACACCCCGCCTTCGTGGGGCCAGGGAATTTGATGGATTATACATCATTCTCAGTTTACTACCTTGGCAATTTGAATTGTTGGCGGTGAAACTCTAGTTTACTCTTTTTTAGAGTACTTTGTCACCTAATTTGATACCCCACCTACACAGAGCTGAGTTTTTGATTATGGATTGGGGGCAGGGTGACCTTTTTTTATTTGTTACATTGTACATCATTTTTTAATATTTCAAATATTTCAACTATATAGTAAAATAGAATATTTCCGATTGTTGTTTCATATGATGGGAGATGGATTCAAAATGTGAAACATGTTTAATTACATTCGGATTCAAAGAAGAAAGGTGTATTGATAATAAAGAATTATATCCATTTGAAGGATACAATTTATAAGTCATTTTGTTTAGACCACAACAATATAATCTGAGTATAAAGTGTTTTGTCAACTACAATGTGCCAAATGTATGGACTTGTTCATGTACTATAGATATAGACAAAAAAATCTTTTTCGATAGGTAGTTAAAACACATACCTAAACATATCTCTCTGCTTTGTGTTGAGCTAGTTCATTAATTGGGTGCCACAATTGAGTGATATGCATCGTGTACGAAACATACATACGTGATTTTCATCTGGAAATGGTAGGAACCAAAGTACATTCTCAAATTGTACCACAAAACAGAATAGTGAATTCCCATATCCAACAGTGAATGTGTCCACCACCCAAATGGCAATTTCAGAAACAAATTTGTCAGAAACACAAGAGGCAAAATATGTGCAAGAAACAAAAACACCATAAACACATAATGCAGAGACATGAGAACTAGAAACTGAAGAGCTTGAAGATCCTAGGAGCAATTTTGAAAATTAAATTTGACATGATGACTTCATTGAGGGCTTCTGATGATGTGGCTTACAGTTCTGATGATCAGGAAAGTCCTTATCACGATTATGTTCCTTTGGTGATGTTATGGAACATGATAGTCCAATTGTGAACAGTCTGTACAGTCTTATTTCGCTTGGAGGTACTCAAAAGGGTGACATCGGACGTGGTGAAATGTTTGCATCGTCTTGCAAACTAAAAGGGCTATGATTCTAGAACCACCTACGATTTATCTTGCAGATCTTTCTCCTATCCCAGCTCCTGAGCTTACCTCAACCATAGATGAACAAATGAGAAAGATAAAATGTTTGATAGTAAAGAGGAGCTAAAAAAGAAGTTGAGCCTTTTTACAATAAGGAATAATTTTGAGTTTAAAGTGAAGAAATATATAGGACAAAAGATGATATGATGTTGGCTGTGTTACATTTGCACATATTTCTTCACTTGCCTCCATAAGTGGACATGCTTAAGAAAACCCTTTACTAATTTATGTTTCTAAAAAAATTGTTTAGTTATGGGTCTATTGAGGTTAATGGACCAGTTATGGTGGACATAATTGCATGTGGACCTTTGGCCTAATCAAAGGCATTGGGCGGGAGAATTGTGAATGATACCTCGAGAAATGCTTAAAAAGTTATTTGTATGGATGTCCATGTTTCAAGACAAATGAAGAAAGGAGGACATGCCAGTTAATTAAAAATAAAAATTTTGTCCACAAATCACTATTCACATGTCATGTCTTTCCTAAAATGCACTTGTCTTCAACCTTAGTATACCTACATTTTAACAAACCCAATCCATCATATTTTATCTTCTAATTACATTTCTATTTGTATTTGACTTTTTCAAACACCATAAATTAAACTAAAATAAAATAAAATAAAAATCACATTTTGATATTCATTTTGGGTACTGGTGTATTTGTCAAAAATATGTATTTTGTGTGTTTGGGTCTGAATAACAAAGTTAAATTCAATTTTAAAATCTAACTTGAATTTTCTTTGTTAGGATAATTTTAAAGTTTTATATAATTGTGTATGCATGTTGTATGCCTATTCTAAACTCATTGGAAGTAAAAAAATCAAAGGAATAGAAGAAAAACTTGGAAACCTAAAGTATGGCCAAAGTTCAAACGATACTAGAATTTAAAATTCTCACTTAACCACATTTCTCCATTCAGACACCTCGATCGGACTCATTCGGGGTTACTTTGATTAGTATTGGAAGTGTTACTTTGAGTTTTTTGATGAATAAAAATGCTACTTTGATTAGTAATGCTAAATGTGATAGCTAGACTTTCAATAAAAGGCCTAGATCTGTTGGAACTCTGGTTCCATATTGGCAAAGCATTGGATTTCAAAGACGAATTGTCTCGTGACGTTCTCTCAAGACCTTACTTTCCAAGCTATTATCATATGATCCTATATTTTCTTTGAGCTCTTCAAGTCTGAGTTTTTTGATGAATAAAAATGCTACTTTGATTAGTAATGCTAAATGTGATAGCTAGACTTTCAATAAAAGGCCTAGATCTGTTGGAACTCTGGTTCCATATTGGCAAAGCATTGGATTTCAAAGACGAATTGTCTCGTGAAGTTCTCTCAAGACCTTACTTTCCAAGCTATTATCATATGATCCTATATTTTCTTTGAACTCTTCAAGTCAAACAACTATAGTTTTATACTTATATGCTAGTAAACGTCTATAAATGTGCGAATTACAAATGTGTAAACATGTACATCCTTTTAGTTTTTTATGGAGCATAAATAATATTAATTTCTACACTTACTACTATCCACCAAGTCTGCATAGTCTCCATACAATCTGCTTCAACGTGTTTACATGTCATTCAAGGGTTTAAATCCAACTATTACATTATCATGAACAAAAAAAAAATCAACAGCACAACGTTAAATTTGTTATTCAATTAAGCACTAAGTCAAATATTTATTTACAATATGGCACCTATAAATACTTACATTCGGCTCATATGACGTCGGTGCCAGTATGCAAAGGCCGATCTAGTTGCTACTGGCTCTACCACAAGCACTTGGATAACCTCCACATTTGGCGAGGCTTTAATTGTATCGTTGCATGCAATAGCCATGGACCCACGATCTCATGGAGTCCATGGTCATCTTATCTTTCATTGGAGTTAATGTCTAATGTACCTCATACTACAAGTTGGATAATCAATGTTAGTTGGAGATATAATCTGTTAAGTGTTGGAGTACAGTTGTGCAAAACACGGCTTATAGATAGCTGCCATCTGTCAGTTTTAGTTAGAATAATTTGTTAGAGTTGTTGCTGATGGGAAACTAACTTTCCCTTATTTTTTGTCTAAACTTATTTAGCTTTCCTTTATCTATTGGCTGTAAAGAGTAATTACACAGTTAATAATAATTACAATTTCTTACACCAAATTACTTTTTCTCTCTTTGCGTTCATTATTTCCTTTTCGCTGCTATAAGTTTCTTCTTGCACAAGCCACAGATTCGAGCTACAATTGACATGGTATTAGAGCACGAGGTTAGAAATCCTTGTTATAGCTTGAATTTTTTGATCGATCTTCGCTCGTCTTTACTAGATATATAATCATTTTAAGATTTATCTAGATAAATCAATTTGGTCTAGTTGTTCTTAATTCGAATTCATTCGATCATTTCTTTTAGAAATAATTTGTATTATGTTTGATTGAATTTTTGTTTGCAATTTGTTCTGCAAACTTGTTTCTTTACAAATTTTATACACAAGAAAAAAAAATAATAATTTTTCTTCCTTTCTCTGATGTCTAAGAGTGAGAGTCAAAGACAGAGTTCGAATCAAGAAGTTGTTGTCATTGATTCGACTCATGAATTGTTCCTTCATCACGGTGATTCCACTGGCATAAGATTTGTTACTAAAGTGCTTGAAAGAGACAATTATAGTCACTGGAGTCGGTCTATGATGATTTCATTGAGGGCTAAAAACAAGATCAATTTTTGCAATGGAAGCTACACAATTCCTGAACACAGTTCACTTCTGAGATCACATTGGGAATGTTGTAACAGCATGGTTATATCCTGGATCATTCATGTTGTAACAACAGAAATTGCAGAAAGCATCGTGTACTGCTCCACTGCACATGAGATTTGGAAGGAGCTGGAACGACGATTTGGAAGGTCAAGTGCAGTGAAAGTGTATCAGGTTCAAAGAGATCTCTGTTCTTTAAGCTAAGGAAATCTTGATATAGCCAGTTATTTTACCAAAGTCAAAGGTCTTTGGGATGAGTATTCTTCACTAATGGGAATGCCTTCATGTACCTGTGGATTTGGACAATTCTTTGTTGATTTGATGGAAAGACAATATATCATGCAATTTTTTATGGGACTTAATGAGTCATATGGCACTATAAGAGGAAACATACTCATGATGAAAACATTGCCTAATATGAATCAAGTCTACAATATATTTCTACAAGAGGAGAAACATAGAGAAATTTATAATCCAAGTAATATTGTGACTGATTCAGCAGCCTTAGCCACACATCATGATAACACTGCATTGATGACACATCACAAGGCCATACTTCATATCAGAAGCATTATACAAATTCTAAGACAAATCTGAATAGTAAGAGGCATATTGTATGTTCACATTGCAAGATTCCATAACATGCATCTGAAACTTGTTATAAGTTGCATGGGTATCCATCAGGTTATAAGTTCAACAAAGGAAAAAGGGGATCAGCAAACTTGGAACATACTTTTTCTCCACATTCTGAGAATGAACAAGGACCGGGACTTACAATGGATCAATACAACCATCTACTAGCCTTGCTGAGCAAAACTAAAATGAGAGGAAATGATGAGCACAAAAGTGAAGGATTAGCTGCTAATGCTTTCTTTGCAGGTAAATCTTTTGGCTTAATCTTTGCTGGTATTAGTTCTAATTGGATCATAGATAGTGGAGCTACTTATCATATCACACCCAATTTGAGCCTATTTTCTTCCTACCAAGCTATCCTAGAACCTAGTCTTATCACTATGCCTAATGGAAAACAAGCCAAAATAATGCATGTAGGAACTGTGATTTTGAATTCATGCATTACACTCCATAAAGTACTTCACATATCTGATTTCCAGTTTAGCTTACTTTCAGTGCATAAACTATGCAATGACTTGTCCTGTAAGATAATCTTTACACCAAGTAGCTCATTGATTCAGGACCTTTCAATGAACAAGGAAACACTTCTTGCTAACCAAGCAGGAGGTCTATACCTTGTTGGAAAAGAAACTTGCAAAGCAGATTGTGGTGGTTCTACTAGTTTTTCTAAGTCTAGTTCTTACTTGTCTAATGTTTCCAATAACAATGTACCTGTTGTTTTGAATTCTTGTACTTCTAATATGCCTAGACAACTTTCTATTTCTGAACTTTGGCATTTTAGACTTGGTCATTTACCTTTTGATTCTATCAAATAGATTATGATCATTCCTTGTAATACAAAACATAATTCAGTTTGTCAAATTTGTCCTCGAGCCCGAATGTCAAGAAAATATTTTCCTCACAGTCAAAGTATTTCTTCTCACATTTTTGAATTGCTTCATGTTGACATATGGGGTCCATTTCATCAAGTCACACACAATGGTTATAGGTTTTTTCTTACTATTGTGGATGATTTTTCAAGAGCTACTTAGACACATTTTATTTCCCATAAAAGCAATTCTATCTCTGTTCTCAAATCCTTTACTGTTTATGCTAAAGTTCATTTCAAAGTCAATGTCAAAGTCATTAAAACAGATAATGCTCTTGAATTGCCAAACAATTTTATTCCACCTTTGGTATTACATATCAAACATCTTGTGTTGATACACCACAACAAAATGGTGTTGTGGAACGAAAACACAAACACTTGTTAGAAATTGCAAGAGCTCTTTTCTTTCAATCCAAATTACCCTTGCAGTATTGGAATTAGTGTATTCTCACAGCCACTTTGTCGCATAAATCGATTTCCTTCATCTGTTCTTGCTAATAAAACACCATATGAAGTGCTTTTCCAACATCAAGCTTCATATTCACATCTCAAAGCTTTTGGATGTCTTTGTTTCATTTATACTCTAAAAAGACGTAGAAATAAGTTCCAGTCTCGGGCACATCCATATGTTTTTCTTGGTTATGCATACAATCAGAAAGCTTATAAAGTACTTGACTTGGACACCAAGAAAATAGTTACTTCCAGGGATGTGACTTTCTATGAAAATTGTTTTCCTTTTCATAATGTGTCACACACTTTTACTAATTCTACTATTCCATTTCCTATCACAGATATTGATAATTTTCAATTTCTTTCTGAATTTTCAGTTTCTTTGTCTTTTTCACATGATCTGGTTTCTCAATCCGCTTCTTTTTCTCCTAGTTTGTCATCTTCTTCACCTTCTTCTTCATCTAGCTCTTCCTCTACTTCCATTCCTACTGCTCTGCCTAGAAACTCTACTAGAGAACATAAAACTCCCACATATTTGCAGGATTACATTTGCACTCATGCTAGCACTAAACACTGCATTTCTAAATCCCATTGGTGTAATCTTGTAGCCTTTAATCATTTGCCTTTCATTTCTCAAGCCCATATTGCCAAAATACAAACCCTTACTGAACCTAACACTTATGATTAGGCTTCACTAGATTCTAATTGAGTTAGTGCCATGCAAAAAGAGATTAATGCCTTGCAGGAAAATAAAACATGGGAAATTGTAGACTTACCTCCAAGAAAGAAATCTATTGGATGTAAATGGGTTTACAAAATCAAGCTTAAGGCAGATGGTACGTTGGAGAGATATAAGGAAAGAATAGTGACAAAAGGATACACACAGAAAGAAAGGATTGATAACTCAGAAACATTTTCACCTGTGGTTAAAATGGCTACTATAAGAGCAGTGATTTCAGTTGCAGCTTACAAGAATTGGGAATTATTTCAATTAGATGTCAACAATGCATTCTTGCATGGTGACTTAAATGAAGAGGTTTACATGGATATACCTCCTAGTTTACCACATGGTGACAAACATGTTTGTCGATTAAAAACGTCTTTTTATGGATTAAAACAAGCATCAAGGCAGTGGTTTGCAAAATTGAGTGCTGTTTTTCAAGATCGATGATATGAGCAATCTAAGAATGATTACTCATTATTTCTTAAGAAGAACAATGGCCAACTTACAATTTTAGCTGTTAATGTGGATGATGTGCTTCTTACAGGTTCAGATTTTGAGGAGATTACTACTTTGAAAATTCACTTGAATTCTCTTTTTGGGATTAAAGATTTGGGACATCTTCATTTTTTTCTTGGCTTAGAAGTAACTTTTTACTTCGGTTGGGTATGTCCTCACATAGAAAAAGTTCACCATAGAATTGCTGGACAGCTTTGCCACTTCTACTTGGAAACCTATGGTGACCCCTTTGTCTCAAAATCTCAAATTGTTACCTGATCAAGGCATGCCTTTATTTGATCCTTCTTATTATAGGACACTTATTGGGAAACTTAATTTCTTGACTAACACAAGACCATACATTGCATTCTATGTGCAAATACTTAGTCAATTTATGCAAGCTCCAAAAGATGCTCATTTACAGGCTGCTAACCATGTCTTGAAGTATCTAATGGGTACTACTGGTCAGGGTATTTTATTGAAAGGCACTGCTGAGTTGAAACTTCAAGCTTTTTTCGATAGTGATTGGGCATCTTGTCCAATAAGCAGAAGGTTAGTTACAGGATATGTTGTTTTGCTTGGAAGCTCACCTATTAGTTGGAAATCCAAGAAACAAAGTACTGTTTCTAAGTCCTCCTCTGAAGCAGAATATAGAGCCATGTCACAAGCTGCTTCAAAAGTCACATGGCTGGTTTGCTTACTTAATGAGCTTGGTATCGATTCTTTGAAGCCTGTAACATTGCACTGTGATAATCAAAGTGCACTTCATATAGCAAGGAATCCTATATATTAGAGCATTTTTTTAAATTATAATTATTTGTTGACGATATATTTTAACTAATATCGAATAATTAGGCGAATTGAAATTTGAAAGAAAAATTGAAACAATGATTACAATTTTAAAATAAAAACAATAGTTATAATTTAAAAAAAAAAAGATTATTTTGGCATGAATTTTCAACAAGTTATAAAAAATTATTTGATTAAAATTTTATAACTCACATCACCTAATCATATAAGATATAATTTATCCAGTAAAATATCTATAATTATAAAATTTTAACTATCAGAACTCACTTCACTTCATAAAGATTATACGCGTAGAGAAAATGGTACAATGGAAATGTTACAACATGAAGATTAGTCTTTTTCTACAAATTTTGGATTAATGAGGATTGAAGGTGAATATAACCCTTATTTAATAGATAGTTATGGAATGACATCAAGTAATAAATCATGGATACATTCTCAAACTCAACTATTAGTGAACATAGTCAATCAACATCATATCTATATCATAACTATCAGCAAAGACAATCACATGAAATATTAGAGCCATATGGTTGACATATTTAACAATTATATGCAAAATTATTAAGGAGATGTGCATTTTGATGAATATTTTTCTCAATACACATTTGGAAATGAGAATGAAGAAGAAAGTGAAAATTTTCAACCACCAAGAAATTTTATGTGGTATTAAGTCATATTTAAGCAAAATTTAGTACCTTATAACATTTTTTCTTTACTAATTATCTGAAATATTAAAAAAAATTCATTTAATTGTTTTCTATCTAAAAACTTTATTTTACCTTAAATTGCTAAAATAAATTTTTTATCATGAAATTTTTCATCCTTTATTTTTTTTATTACGAAGATTTTTTTTATCTTAAATTGTTAAAAAAATTATTTATCATTATTTGATTCATCATAAAATATTTTATAATCCAATTGGACTAAAGTGTAATTTTTTGCAAAATCAGAGAGTATTAAGTGTTCACACTATTCAAGATAAAAAAAATTATATTTAGCAATTTAAGATAAAGTAAAAGTTTTTAGATGGAAAGAAAAATATATATGAAACCTTTTTTTTAATATCTTAGATAATTGGTAAAAAAAGAAAAAAAAAAAAATTAGAGGTTCTAAAATGCATAACAGATTTTGTTCGATTTTACTCTATTGGATTAAAGTGTATCTTTTTGCAAATATAAAAATATTAAGTGTTTAGATTAATTTGTGTTTTTTTATTTGAACGATTAAATTTTAGAGAATACCAAAGTGATTTAACCATTATAAATATAGTGATTCTCCGATTAGATCATATCCGAATGATCTTTATAAAAAATATATTTGTTATGCAGTGAAGTAATAAAACCTAAAAGAACAAAGTTAATTATATATGAAAAAAAAATAAAAAGTCTTGATTGGATCTAAGAATTATATGTATATATAAATATGCATAAAAAGGCATACATGTTTTATATATTTTTTCCAACAAATCCCTTCTCGCAAACTTTTTATTAATCTTGGTGCATTCTATCATACAGATGAATCTATTGGAGGACTGTACCTGCTGGACTGTACCAATGTGACTGGTAAGAAGTCATAAGCTTTGTGATCCAGCCCATTAATTTTTTTTTTTTTTTTTTTTTAGTGAATAAGGGTTGGAGGCCTAGTTTTCTAGAAGAATTAGAAAACTTAAAAATGTGCTACACTATAAATATTTCACAATGATATTGAAGTAAAGATTTTTGAAATTTCTTAACACAGAGAGAATACATTTTTTTTAGCCTCCATAAAACACATTTTATTTGAGCATTGGAGGTCTTGCGGTACCTGTATATTTACAGCGGCAGATGGAGTAGCAATTTTGCACCACTACAGCATATAAAATATAAATGGTTTTTTCCGATAAAAATAACAATATCTAACCAATTTATTTCTTAATTAATTTCACGAGCACTTGACCAGGTACACGTATATGCAGGTAAGCATTTAGGATGTCCCATACAAATAAACAGCCTATATTTTTGGAAAGTACAACAGTACAACTTAAGTTTTTTTTGGGCGAATACAGTACAACTTAAGTTAAAACAAGTTCTATTTCTGAAAATATTTACCAAAAAAAAAACGTTCTTTTTCTGAAAATATATAAGTTACAAAAGATCAAGCTCATATATATTTTAGCATTCGATGCAGACAAATGGAAATGTATAACCTTGTCCGCAATCTTATTTATTGACAGGTTAAGTTCATAAAAGCAATAGAAAAGAAAAAGACTTAAACAGGCGTGGACGGGAGGATTTGACGAACCTGCGCGGGCAGAGCACACATGATTTCTAGTCATGCCCGATAACCACTCCGGCACGTCCACAAGTTGGTTTTGATATTCTCTGATAAATTAATATAAAGAAAATACAAAATGAGCTCTCTTTAATTCCCGCCCTCACTAAGCGTGTCTTCCATTTCCATTAATCTTTGTAATATTTACTGCCGAGGTCGTTACTTATTAAATAGATGATTCCCATTTTGTTTGACTTCAGCGAAAATAAAAAATAAAAAATAAAAAATAAAATCAAAAGAACAAAAGGATGAAATCTTTCCTGAATTTTTATGTCGAGGCAAGATATTTGACTGGTTGGGTTACATGGGATTTTTACAGCGTACAAAAAGTGCGAAGAAATATTGATGGAAAACCCATGAGTAATCCAGAGTGGTCATGAAGCTTTCTTATTTCAATAATATTACTCGCAATAGAAAAAATATTATTTAAAAACATTAAGTTTATGGTATAAATCTCTGTTATACTATAGGATTAACCCTACGACACCATAATTCTTTTTATTTATTTATATATATATATATAGATATGTTTAATATATATTTTACCAATAATATATTGACACACGTTCTTTGAAAAATGTTTTTGCAAAATTTTACTATCTAATATTTAAATTATGTTTCATATATTTCATCCTTCTTCCTTTTCTAGCTAAAAAGTTCCTATCAACTTTATTTCAAATGATAAAATGGTCTTAAATTTTGTCATTAATTATAGCTTGTTCACCAACTTTGTTATTTAAAAGCTTTTGACCTGCTTTGGTATTTGTCGATATGAAATGTATGTGAAATGGTAAAATGGATGGGGATGGGATGGATATGGATTCAGCAAATGTCTATATCCGCAAACTCAAGTCACACGCATTAGTGGTTGATACACACACATATATTTCACATCGGATGCTTGTTTATATGTACCCATATATTCACGTTGAGTTTTGTTTGATGAATACTAATTAAATTGGAATTCTTATTGTTTTACACATTTATTAATGACATGTTCTACAAAGAACACATTATTGTTGAGGTCAAAGCAAGTTTCTTTGATATGGAATTCAAGATATATAATATTGGTCTAAATGCACTTTAGTATCATCTAAAATTAAATTTGGTCACATACAGGTCTCTAAAATTAATTTGTGCAAATTGATCTTTTTAAATTGAAAAAAGTTGCACATTTATCCAATTTGGGTTCAATTTAGTTAAAATTGATGAATTTTGTCAATTTAGAGGCCACGTGCATAGCAAGTTACCTTAAAAATTGGTTTCTACATTTTGAATTGTACCAAAAACTAAAAAAAAAAAAAATTAAAAAAAAAAAACCATAAATGAATTTTAATTTTTCTTTAAATTTTTTTTATTTTTGGTATAATAAAAAATGAAGAAATCAATTTTGAGAGTCATATGTTATGCAGGTAACTTTTAAGTTGACGGAATTTGTCAATTTTAACTAAATTGGACAATGTGCAACTTTTTTCAATTTAGAGGGTATCAATTTGCGCAATTAATTGTAGAGACCTCTATGTGAACAAATTCAATTTTAGAATGCATTAAAATACATTTAGACCTATAATATTTATACAAAAGGTATTGCAGTCGTCTGTATTATGTTATAATATAAGGGGAAGTTTTCAACTAAAACATAATGAATTATTCAATTGATCTTGTTGTGGCGATTTTTTGTCTCGGGTCGGGCCTCTCGGATTCCTGCAAAACTGGTTAGAAGGGCGCCAGTATAGTGGCCGGCGTTTCCTCTCCGATGCTTAAGTCAATAGAGCTTCTCACATGGAGGTATAAATAACTAAGAAATATTTTAAGAGGGAAAAATTGTAAAAAGGGGGGAGAAAATGGCCGAAAAGGAAAAAAAAAATGGGGGCTGGCCGGTTTTAAGATGTTGAGGAAGATAATGAATAGTCTTTTCTTTTTTGGGTTGAAGAAAAATGGGACAAATAAGGGTCCCTCTCCCAAGGTTTGGACAAGAAAATTCAAAATGGGTCCCCAAATCTCCAAAATCCTTTGGTTGCTATGTGAGGGAGCTAGCAAAAATGAGGGTAGGAAAGGGTTGGTAGAAAAGGAAAAGTTTTTGGGGGCTGCCTAGGTTTTTGTGTCCCTCTGAAATTCTCCTCCCTTTTCCTATTTATCTATCCATTGGGTGGTCAGGATTAAAAGTTATGGTCTCCTCTAGATGGTTGACACATGTCTTCCCTTTACCTTTATTTTGGGCTTACCATATTATTAAAGTTAGGCCTACCATATGGAGATTAAGGTATTTAGCCCATAATTTAAAATGGGTATTTGGCCCATTCTTGTCGGCTAAAATGCCTACAACAAAAGACCCCAAATTGGTGCAATCTAGGGGTTGGACAAATTTTAAAGATAAAGAATACCTGTTGGGTGCGAATACCGAGATTTTGAAATTCAAATTTCAGATATTTCCCTTTTTTTTTTCTTTACTGCGTGTGTGCAGCTATCGTGGAGCGATGGGACGTGCATTTAATGCACACCCCACGCCTGCACGTTCTCCGTCCTTCTACGACGGTTGAGATTTCCTCCCCCTTTTATTTTATATATACATATATATATATTTTTTTACATTGACATGTGTTTGCACTCGGTGTCTTCCCTTCTCCTTTTTTTTTTAGAACGCTCTCTCCCAAAACTTCTCATTTCTTTCAGAGTTTCGCCTTTCCCTCACCGACTGGAAGAGACATCAGAGACTACTCGGCTTTCATTGCCTTCATTCGGCCTTTTTAGTGACTCTAGCGGCGCTCCTCTCATCTCCGTTGGTCCTCTTTTACTCCTCTCTCGACCGATGAACTGCAGGTTTTCGTCATCTTTTCACTCTTTTTTTAAATCTTTTTGTATTGACTGTTCTCGAGCTGTTCTCCCCTCTAATTCCTCTTTCTCCTTCTCAGACCGACAGTCGAGGAGAAACTTCTCCTTCGCTGCTCTCTCATACGACTTTGACTTTGCCACACGAGTAAAGGTATGGGACTTTTCCTTCCTCTTGCCTCTGTTTACTACTCTTATGTTCTGTTTTCTGTTTTTGGTTTGGGGTGACTGCATCATTGTGTGGCTAGTTAGGGTTTGCTATTTGAATTTTTTTTTATGTATGGTTGTACTGGCTGTGGAAGCCGAGGGCTTGGGCTGATGTCCCGGGATCTGGGCAGAAACATCAGAGCCGAGGTTGAAACTAGGGCCCTGAGCGGAAGCCTGTGATGGGGCTGAAGCTTAGACCTTAAGCGGAGCCAAGGAATCGAGGTTGAGACTTGGGACTAGGACCGAGGTTAAAACTCGGGGTCTGAGCGAAAACCGATGATAGGGCTGAAGCTCAGACCTTGAGCGGAGCCAAGGAGTCGAGGCTGACACTTGGGACCTGGGTCGAGGCTGCGGGACCGAGGTTGAAACTTGGGGCCTGAGTGAAAGCCGGTGATAAGGCTGAAGCTCAGGCCTTGAGCAGAAGCAGAGGAACTGAGGCTGAGACTTGGGACCTGGGTCGAGGTTGTGGGACCGAGGTTAAAACTCGGGGTCTGAGCAGAAACCGGTGATGGGACTGAAGCTTGAACCTTGAGCTGAGCCAAGGAATCGAGGCTGACACTCTTGACCTGGATCGAGGGTGCAGGACCGAGGTCGAAACTTGGAGCCTGAGCGAAAGCTGGTGATGAGGTTGAAGCTCAGGCCTTGAGCGAAGACCGAGGAACCAAGGCTAAGACTGAGGGCCTGGGTCGAGGCTATGGGACCGAGGTTGAAACTCTGGGTCTGAGTGGAAACCTGTGACGAGGCTGAAGCTCGGGTCTTGAGCGGAGGCCAAGGAATCGAGGCTCAGACTGGGATCTGAGCTCGAACTTAGGTGTAGTTTGAGGACTTAGGCGAAGTTTAGTGACTCGGAGCAGGTTCTAAGAAATCGGAACATGGCTTAGGAGTCTTTAGCATCCCTTAGCTTTTTCTTCTTTATTTGGTAGATGGCCATCATGATAGTGAGCTGCTTTTCTGTTTCAGATGTCTCACCCTTCACCAAGCGGTGGTGGTGGAAGTTCGAGTCATTTCTTGTCTAGTCAGCCCCTAAGTTTTCAAACTATACTCGATCCAGAGCCTAAGCCCTTTAGACCCAATGTCTTTGATGAGCCTCCCTACTCCTGCTTGAGGGTTCTTGACATCTCGCAGATAATGGAGATCTCTGACTCCTCAGATTCTAAATCTGCCAGTACGCCTGTAGCCTAGGAACGCGTGAGCTTTTCCACTGCTACAATTGATGTAGCTGGATCTTCTAAGGAGAGAGAAGAAGTGAGAGTTCTAGAGGGGACCAGGAGCTACGATGAAGTAAAGTCCAAGCTTACCCAAGCTGACTTGGACCAATTGAGGCTGTACTACTCGGTACCCGACAAGGTCACTCTATAGGTACTCGAGGATGATGAGCTGCCCGGCTCTCTTCCAGTCGGTGAGATTTCCCTAAACCGATGGTTCTTTAAATGCGGGATGAGGCTACCGCATCCTCCATTCGTCTGTCGCCTGCTTCACGACATCAGGCTGGCGCTCTCCAGCTCAACCCCACTGCGTGGAAAGGGATTTATTGCTGTCTTGTGTTATGGCGGGTATGCTTCGGCATCGACCCAGTCCTCCTGAGATCCATGCGTGTTTCGAAATCAGGTTAGCTGCTAACAGGGTTGGCTCCTTCTGCTACTACCCCTGACAAAAGAAGTTTCTTCAGAAGCCCTCTGATGCTTCGAATTGGCAGCAGAAGTGGTTCTTTGCTTGTGGGGATTGGGAGAACCTAGGCTCAGAAGCTAGGACGAGTTTTGCTGGAGTAACCATAGGTGGAGTTTGTCCGTGCCCCCTTTAGATGAGCCCAGTAGGTCTAGGGTTGAACACATCCTTAGCCTGGACTTGAGAGAAAGAGACCCTAGGCTTCTTTTGATGAAAGCTAGGCTGGCCGGTGGTAGTACCCAGTTGCTTTCTTTCCACTTTTGTTTATCTTGACTTCCTTATGGATGTTTGACTATGGAAGTGTTTGTTTGGTGCAGTGATGTTGTCAGCTAGCGGATTCAAGAGAAACCTGCGAGGTCGTCTGCATAGGACTCGGCCTTCCAAATCGGCTAAAATCAGCCACGAGTCACCCGCTCGTCCTTCTGTCGCTACTGCCATTACTTCCCCCTTTCCTTCTCTTCCTTCCAAGGCTGCTCACTTTAAAGATGTCCCTTCCAAGGATGCTCATTCCAAGGACCCAATGGGGGGTTAGCTCTCCTCGGCTTTTGTCAGGCTCAGAGCTGACACCCGTACCCAGGGCTAGTACTCAGTCCTCGAGAGGGAAAGGTTTGACTTTAGAAGCAAGCAGGGTCAGAAAGGGCGAATCATCCATTCACGAGGGCGACTTTATAAGCGTCTTGTCGAAGAAGATCGTTCTTGCCGAGGAGAAGCGGCTTTCTGAGCTTCCCGACCCCTCCGCTCCTGCTGAGGTTTTTCGTCAAGCAACCTCGGTGAGGGCTCCCACGACTATGCCCTTGGTTGCTAAGTTTATTCGTTATTCACTCGTGTGTTGTTTTATTTGCTGTGCAGCTAGCGTTCGTGACCTTCAAGCTCCAGGACCAAGTTGCTTGTTATAAGGAGAAGGCTGCAACTGCTGGTAGTAGCTTGAAGGAGAATCTGAAAGAGCTGGAGGATGCTAAAAAGTGTATAGCAGACTTCGAGCTTATGTTGACAAAGAAGGAGCTGGAGATCAAGCAGAGAGACAACGACCTTAAGTTGAAGGAGACGGAGTTGAAGTTAAGTGAATCAGAGTTGAAGAAGAAAGACCAGCTCTTTGTCTCCTCCACTGCCCGGCTCCAAGAACACATCAAGGAGTCTGAGGGGTTAAAGGCTAAGCATGCCAAAGAAACCGAAGGGCTAAAAGTTGATAGTGCTAAAGAAACTGAAAGGTTAAAAGTCGAGCTCGAGGAGATGAAGAAAACCCTCCAGCTGAAGGATGATGAAATCTCGAGGCTATTCGACGAAGCCGACAGGCAGTTGGATGCATGGGCTGATTTTGCCCTGGAGGTGATCAAGTCGAGGTTTCCAGACCTCGACTACAGCTTGTTGGATCAATCACCGGGTCAGGCTCCAGCCCCTGCTGCATTCGGTTCTGAAGTGCCCACTCCAGCTTCCCCAGTTTTTCCTTTCGGGCCAACTTCTTCGCCTTCAGCTCCCAGCTCTCCTTTTGCAGCTTCTGTGGCTTCTCCTCCGAGCTAAACTTCTTTCGCCTCTGCATTGGTTCTAGGATCGCCTCGTGATCGCTAGCTTTCATATCAACTATTGTACATTTTACTTAGAATTTTTCTTGTCATGTTGAGGCCAACTATTGCACACATTTTAATTAATCTCTTTTCTTTTTTTAGACATTGATTCAATGATTTGTTAATGCTAAGCTGATTCTTAATGGAAATTCCTTTTGATTCTTTGTGCGTCATTTTGTGTGTCATTTTTCCTTTGACTTGATTTTTCAAAATATTGCAAAGCCGAGGCTGAGTTGGATTGAGCCTGTCTTTGGGCTAGCGAGGCACCCTTATAGCCCCCTACTCTTTCTTGTTTCTCCAAAGAGAAACTTGAAAGAGTTAGCACATGGGGTAGCCGTTTCTCAGCTCAGCTTAGTGACCTTCTGGCTGTTTGTCGAATTGAATTTAGCCTCCAGCTCCTGGTCGATCCGAGCCCAGCTCGGGGAGCCTTCAGCCTCTAAGGCACCTACCCTCATGGCTGCTTTGGCCTCCGAATCCTTGTCTATCCGAGCCCAGCTCGTGGAGCGTTCAGCCTCTGGGGGTTTAGCCCCCAAGTTGTTCCATCCTCCAGCTCCTGATCGATCCTAGCCCAGCTCGGAGAGCCTTCACCCTCTAAGGTACCTAGCCTCGTGGCTGCTTTAGCCTCCAGTTTCTGGTCGATCCGAGCCCAACTCGGGGGGCATTCAACATCTAGGGGCTTAGCCCCCAGGCTGTTCTAGCCTCCAGCTCCTGGTCGATCCTAGCCCAGCTCAGGGAGCCTTCAGTCTCTAAGGCACTTAGCCTCGTGGCTGCTTTGGCCTCCAGCTCCTAGTCAATCCGAGCCCAGCTCGGGGAGCATTCAGCCTCTAGGGGTTTAGCCCTCAGTCCTCTAGCTCCTGGTCGATCCAAGCCTAGCTCGATGAGCATTCAACCTCTAGGGGCTTAGCCCCCAGACTGTTCTAGCCTCCAGCTTCTGGTCGATCTGAGCCCAGCTCGGGGAGCGTTTAGCCTCTAAGGGTTTAGCCCCCAGGCTGTTCCAGCCTACAGCTCCTGGTCGATCCAAGCCCAGCTCTGGGAGCCTTTAGCTTCTGGGGGCTTAACCGTAGGCTGTTCTAGCCTCCAGCTCCTGTTAGATCCAAGCTCAACTAGGGGAGCCTTTAAGTGCTGGTGGCTTAGCCCCCTGTTGAACTTTAACTTAACTTTTCACAAGTAATTATTGGCACACGTTTCTTAAAAAAGAAATTTCATTTCATTGACAATATTGTTGTGTCATACAAACAAAAGGAAATTTTTACATGAACGATTGAAAATAAATTTTCAAGTGTTTCGCATTCCACGGGTGGGCAAGGAGTTTTCCATCTTCTCCTTTCAGTTGGTATGTTCCAGGTCTGATTACTCTTTTCACTTGGTACGGAGCTTCCCAGGTTGGTCCCATTACTCCAGCTCCATGCTCTCAGGTATTCAGTGTAATTTTCCTCAGGACTAGGTCACCAGGTTGAAATGCCCTTTGTTTCACCTTGGAATTGTAGTACCTAGCCGATTGTTGCTGGTAGGCGGCTGCACGTACCTGAGCCAAATCCTGCGATTCTTCTATCAAGTCTAGGTTAAGTCTCATTTTTTGTTCGTTTTCTTCTAGTTGGAAATGCTCAGTTTGGAAATTAGGCACTCCTATCTCAACTGGGATGACAGCTTCGGTTCCAAAGGCTGATGAGAAAGGGGTCTCCTTTGTCCCGGTTCTTGGAGTTGTTTTGTAAGCCTAAAGGATTTCAAGAAGCTTTTCAACCCAAACTCCTTTGTGTTTATCCAACCTAGTTTTTAGATTATGCTTAATGATCTTATTTGCAGCCTCAACTTGGCCGTTAGCCTAGGGTTGGAATGGTGAAGAGAAAGCTACCTTGATTCCCAAATTTGAACACATTTCTCTGTAATTTTTATTGTCGAACTGTCTTCCATTGTCTGTGACAATGGTATGAGGTATTCTGAAGTGGCAGATGATTGATTTCCAAATGAAGCTTGAAGTCTTAGCTTTGGTAATTGTTGAGAAGGGTTCCGCTTCCACCCACTTGTTGAAATAGTCGATCGCCACTATTGCAAATTTTACCTGGCCACGCCCTGTTGGTAGCGGACCAATGAGGTCAACTCCCCATTGAGCAAATGGCCATGGGCTCTTGATAAAGGTGAGCTGCTCTGGTGGTCCTCTTTGGATATTTGCGAACCTTTGGCAAGGGTTACATCTCCTCACAAACTTCCTCGCATCTCCTTGCATGGTTGGCCAGTAATAGCTTTGACGAACTATTTTATGTGCTAGCGACCTTCCTCCTGCATGGTTGCCTCACACCCTCTTGTGGACTTCCCTCAGGACGTAGTCCGCCTCTTCCTCCCCTAGGCACCTCAGATAGGGCAACGAGAAGCCTTTCTTGTATAAAGCTCCGTTGATGAGGGTGTAGTGCGGTGCCTTGTACTACATTTTCTGGCCTCCAGCCTATCTTCAGGTAGGGAGCCATCTGTTAAAAATTTGACAATTGGATCTCGCCATCCCTGCTTCTCCCCAATCTGGTTCACCTCTTGCTTCTTCTCTGATATATTGGGCTGCGGTAATGTTACAATGGGGATTGTGCTCACCAGCTCTGACTCGGTAGCTAATGCTAGCTTGGTGCGCGAATCAGCATTTGAATTTTCTGCTCTTGGTATCTAGGTAATGTGATGTTCTTCGAAATCCTTCAATAGTTCTTTGACCACCTCTAGGTAGCTAATCATGCTCGCCCCTTTGGCCTGGTATTCCGAGTTGACCTGCCTTACCACCAATTGTGAGTCACTATAGCTATGCAACCTCCTAGCTCCTAGTGATCGAGCCATTTTGAGTCCTGCAATTAGTGCTTCATACTCCACTTCATTGTTTGGTACCGTAATCAAATGTGCCTGAAAGTAAGGCTTCAACTTCCTTGAAGACATGATTAAGGCTAGGGCCAGCTTCTCAATGTTGGGGTACCTAGTTTCTGCTGGTACCATAGCCTTACTAACATAATAAACCAGCAACTGGGCTGTCCCCTCTTCCGGTATTAGGGTTGCGCTAACTGTTGTCTCTGATATTGCCAGGTATAAAAGCAATGTCTCTCCGTAAACAGGTTTAGAAAGGAGTGGTGATGTGCTCAGGTACTTCTTGAGCTAGGAAAAAGCTTCCTCACACTCTTTAATCCAAGCAAAATCTTTAGCTCCTCTGAGAATTTTGAAGAATGGTAGGCATTTGTCTGTAGCTCTTGAGACAAATTTGTTAAGGGTCGCCACTTTCCCTGTGAGCCTTTGCACCTCCTTCACCTTCCCAGGGGATGTCATCTCCATGATTGCCTTGATCTTGTCAGGATTGGCTTCAATTCCGCTCTGATTCACCATGAAGCCTAAGAATTTCCTCGAGGATACTCCGAAGGCACATTTCGCCAGATTGAGCATCATTTTATATCTTCTCAAGAAACTGAACATCTCGCTTAAGTGGTCCAGATGCTTGGCCACTTTGACACTCTTCACTAACATGTCGTCCACATATACTTCCATCGTTTTTCCAATCTGGTTGGTTAATATTTTGTTTACCAGTCTCTGGTAGGTGGCTTCGGCATTCTTGAGTCCAAAAGACATCACCTTGTAGCAGTATAGTCCAAGATTGGTTATGAAGGCGATCTTCTCCTGATCATTAGGGTGCATTTTGATATGATTGTATCCTGAGAAGGCATCACAAAAATTGTACATTTCATTCCCAGCCGTTGAGTCCACCAGCTAGTCAATCTTGGGCAATGGGAAGCTATCCTTGGGGCATGCCTTGTTTAGGTTCGTGAAGTCTACACACACCTTCCACTCTCCGTTGCTCTTTTTCACCAACACTACATTTGCCAACCATGTAGGGTATATTGCCTCCTTGATAAGTCCCGATTTCTGGAGTTTCTCTACCTCCGCCTTGATCGCTTCATATCTTTCGGGGTTAAAGGCTCTTCTCTTTTGCTTGACCGGCCTGAAGCTGGGGTCTACGTTTAGCTTATGCACCATCACCTATGGGTCTTTCCCAGGCTTGTCCTTGTTTAACGATGCGAAGACATCTGAGTTATCTTTTAGAAATTCCACGAGTGCTTCCTTCGAATCTGATGAAATCGTTGTGCCGATTCTTGTAGTTCTCACAGGGTCCTTTGGATCTAATTAGATGCTAGTAAGTTCTTCCACTGGCTCTCCTCGAAGCATCCTTTGCCTTCTGTCATCCACCTCTATTTCTTAAAGCTTCTCATCAGTCGTCCGGACCTTCTCCATCATGCCGACCACCGCTTCCGTGCCAACCCTAGGAGCTAGGAAAGTGTTTTCTTTGCTGGTCTCGGGTGGTGCCGGTGATGTAGCTCTTTCGAGATGTGGCTCGAAATGTTTCTGCTAGGAGGATGATTTTTGCCTTCGCGATTTCTTTTTGGGTGTTGGATACCACGCTGGCTTGAGGCATTTCTGCCCAAAGGTCGAGGCTGGCTCAGAGCATTTTTGCTCTGAGGTTGAAGTTGGCTCGGAGCATTTCTGCTCAAAGATCGCTGATGAACTAGGTGATTCAACCTCTCATGCCGCAGCTCAGGGCATTTCTGCCCAGAGTTTGAGAAGATGGGTAATGTCTCTGAGTGTGCGTCCTTGCTGCAAAGAGCCATGGCGTAACACTGCCTGGACTTAAATTAATCTCCTCGCACCGTAACAAAGCCTCCTCCTTCCGTTGGGAACTTGATCATGATGTGGTAAGTTGATGTAGCTGCCCTCAAAGCATTGAGAGTTTGCCTACCCAAAATGGCATTGTAGGCGGATGGTGATTTTATTACCAGAAAATTTACCAAGATCGTGGACCTGTTTGGAACCTCTCCGATGGTGACGGGGAGCTCGATGGACTCTTCAGGGAACACGGTCTCTCCAGCAAATCCCATGAGCGGTGTCCATACTGGTTTAAGGACCTCTCTCTTTAGACCCATAGTATCGAAGTCGGACGCGTACAGGACATCCACTGAGCTCCCATTGTCAATTAGCATTCAATACACCATATGGTTAGCAACCTGGGATGTTATCACAATAGTATCGTCATGCGGGTGTTGAACTCTCAATGCCTCTTCATCTATAAATGTTATAGAAAAATTCTTCCTCCGGGTCACCTTCACTAGCCTAAAGGTACAGTTTACCTCATGATGTTTGCTGAAACCCTTGGCATCCTTTGCATGCGACTTCCTTGAGCGGTTTGATTTTCCTCCGACTCCTAGTCCGCCTAAAATAGTTCTCACGTTGCCTAATATGTTACCCGGCTGTAGCGACGTTGAAGGTGTGTCTCCTCTTTCTGCCTCTTTTTGCCTTGGTAAAGCGGGAGCTCGGGGCCCTGTGGCCTTTGTTATAAACTTTTTCAGCTGCCCTCTCTAAATCAAAGCTTCAATCTTATCCTTCAAATCCAAACACTCTTCTGTGGTGTGCCCATAGTCCTTGTGATATCTACAAAACTTCCTCTTATCTTTAAACTTGAAGAGGATCCGCATTGGAAAAGGTTTTTCAGTAGGTTGTTCCCCTCAATCTGCATCAACACTTCTGAGCGGGTCATGTTGAGGGGGGTAAACCTTTCAAACTTGCTCTTGGGCAGTCGAAGGCCCTGGTTCATCTCTTTGTAGCTTCTCTTGTTATCCTGGGGGGCGTTTCTCTGATTCCTCCTGAGGTCGGACCTGCCACTACCTCCTCCCCGGTTCAGATATGTTTATGGGCTTCTACTAACATTTCTGAAAATGTTCTAGGTGGATTCTTGGCCACAGTTCTTATAAAGTCCTCATCGCGCACTCCGTCTTACATGGCTTGCATGGCACGGTCATCTGTGCAACCCTCTATCTGCATCAACATGTATGCAGATCTCTGAACGTAAGCTTTCAAAGACTCATTTTCTCCTTGTACCATAAATGACAAGTGAGACAGTGGTTTTTTAATCGGTCTAGCTCCAATGAACTATGCCATGAAAGCGCTCTCCAACTGGCTAAAGGAAAGAATTAAGCCAGGGCAGAGGCTGTGAACCAGGTTCGTGCCACCCCTCCCAGGGTTAGAGGGAAGCCGCGACACATGATCGCGTCACTAGCTGCTTCAAACTCCATCCAAACCTTGTAAGCCCCCAGATGCTCGGTTGGGTTTGTTCTGCCTTCATATCTCCCCACATTTGGTATTTTGAAGTCCTTCAGGAGTTCAGCTCTACATATATCCATCCCAAAGGGTGAGGTAAACTATCCTGGCTCCGAAGCATATGCATAGAGTTGCGGGTGTGGAACTGGGCATGCTCCAAGCGCTTGATACTGTGGCTGGTTGCGGGTTCTCATGTCCGCCTCATCTCCCCGCCTCTTCCTTTCTGCTTCAGCCCTCTGGCTTTCATCAGCTTCCGTCCTCATTCTTTCAGCTTCCCATCTCTGCCTCTCCTCCCCCTCAATCTTTTGTTTCTCTTCATTTTGGATTCTCCTCCTCTCATATGCTCTAACGATCACTCTTTCATCCTCCACCTCGACTCGCCTCCTGCACTCGCCTCGGGACTCTACGTGCTCATGCTCCTCTCGAGCTCACCTCCTAGCATTGAGAGAAGCTCTAAGGTTGCTAAGGTCTAGGTCTTCATTAGGTGAGGAGAAAGTGTCGCTCACAGACCTTATCCGGAAGCTGCCTCTATCGTCCCCTGGTCTCCGACGTATTGGGGATGGGTGATTTCGTGCCGAGTTCCTCCTAGTCTCATCTAAAGGTGGCTTTTGGTAAGCCCTCGAAGGTCTAGCTGCTGATTCGGGTCCGTGGTTTGAGTTCCCAACTCCTCCTTCTGGGCTCCCGCATCTCCACGGGTTCGAAAGTTAGCACAGGGTCGTGGAGAGTCTATTGAAGCTAGGCTCCTCCTGGTTTGGGATGCGGGCTCTCGGTTGGTCGGCGGACGTTGCTCAAGCAAGTTGATGAGCTGTTCCATTCAGTTCTCCAGGTCAGATATTTTGGCTCACTCCGAGCGTGGAGCTACTTGCCTCTCACTTCTCCTCCGAGCTGACAGTAGCGGTTGTGAAGGTGCTATAGTGGGTTCAGCTGCCGGGGTAAAGGTCCCTCGGTCAAGAACAGAGCTGGTTCCCATGGGCCATTTGCCCCAAGCTCCTCTACTGGACGGTTCAGCTCTATCCAGTGTGGCCTGTTGCTCTAGGTGAGTGTCAGGCATCATGCTCCAGGTTGGTTCAGCTTTAGTTCAGTTTGGGTTAAGCTTCAGCTCCTGCTCAGTTCAGCTTCAGGTTTAGCTAAGTTCAGCTGAGTTCAGCTTCAGCTCCTGCTCCGTTCAGCTAGGTTCAGCTTAGTTCAGCTTCAGCTCCTACTCGGTTCAGCCAGGTTCAGCTAGGTTCAGCTTCAGGTTCGGCTGAGTTTAGCTTCAGGTTTGGCTGGGTTCAGCTTCAAGTTCGGTTCGGTTCGGTTCCCGCTGTCTGTTCGGGTGCTGAGGTGAAATTTTTTTTCTTTTTCTCCTTTTTGTTTTTGTTTTTTGTTTTTTAACCAAACAACATCACAGATGGCTCAAAATGTGAGCTAAGACAGGGTAAAAGACAGTGGAAACCAAATGCAAACTCGTTGGACGAGAGCTACAAAGCGAGAAATTCAAGCAAAGCTCAAGCAGGACCACAAACCGAGAGAAACAAACTTGCTGAACATGAAAACAGGTCAAACTCAATATAACAGGTTAAACTCAAGAAACCAAAACTCAAGAAACCATAAGTTATCAAATAGGGAAATCCCAAATCGGTTCACCAAGAACAAAGAAACAAATCTAGAGATGAAAAAAACAAAAAATGAAACCACAAGCTTGAAATAATAAAATGGAAACAGACGTTTCCCATAGATGGCGCTAAAATGTTGTGGCAATTTTTCGTCTCGGGTCGGGCCTCTCGAATTCCTACAAAACCAGGGAAGAAAAACCTATTAGAGGAGCGCCAGTGTGGTGGCCGGCATTCCCTCTCCGATGGTTAATTCAATAGAGCTTCTCACTTGGAGGTATAAATAACTAAGAAATATTTTAAGAGGGAAAAATGGTAAAAAGGGGGGAGAAAATGGCCGAAAAGGGAAAAAAATGGGGGCTGGCCGGTTTTAAGATGTTGAGGAAGATGATGAATAGTCTTTTCTTTTTTGGGTTGAAGAAAAATGGGTCAAAAAGGGTTCCTCTCCCAAGGTTTGGACAAGAAAATTCAAAATGGATCCCTAAATCCCCAAAATCCCTTGGTTGCAGTGTGAGGGAGCTAGCGAAAAGGAGGGTAGGTAAGGGTGAAAAGAAAAGGAAAAGTTTTTGGGGGCTGCCTAGGGTTTTGTGTCCCTATGAAAATCTCCTCCCTTTTCCTATTTATCTACCCATTGGGTGGTCAGGATTAAAAGTTATGGTCTCCCTCTGGATGGTTGACATATGTCTCTCGTTTACCTTTATTTTGGGCTTACCATATTATTAAAGTCAGGCCTACCACATAGAAATTAAGGTATTTAGTCCATAATTAAAATGGCTATTTGGCCCATTCTTGTTGGCTAAAATGCCCACAACAGATCTATCATCACCTTGCTCGCTTAAAAATTATATTCTTTGTGGACCTGCTAATAAGATTAAAAAAAAAAGAAACAAAAAAAAAACCAAATTGATCAGTGCCCTTTCGAAATGTTGGATGGGAATAAATTATTTTAAATTATTATTAAACCAAATTTAAACAGTCAAATTCAATTTGATGTTAAAGAAAACATCTTTTAAATTGCATATTGGTAATATTAAAATTAGTCTATCAGTATTGACTCTTCGAATATCAAAAAAGCCAAACTAACTTCCACCTTAATTAACTCTTGTCAAAGGTGCCACATCTTGATTGGGACCCTATATATTCTTCCATTAATTTGGATTAGCTAGTAAGCTTAATTCAAAAATAAAAATTGATTCAAAAAACACTTTTGTAGGATATATAGAGGAGGGTTTGAGTTATAAATTATCTTAGCTGTTTGCATATAATTCTATTTCTTGGAAAAAAAAAGAAAAAAAAAAAAGAGAGACAGAAATAAGGAGAGTTACAATATGGATGGTAAACATATTAGAGAAAGTATAGTAGTTGTAATGATGTTATTGGTGGCTATTATAGAGGCTACCAACGGCTCTAATGATCCTTCATTCTCTCTTTCTTCTTATCACAGCCGTCCGGAGAGCACAAATATTCAAGCGATAATAAAATTGAAAGCTTTAGAGTGCCAAACAAAGGCCATGATTGAGTGTAAGGGTAATAAAGGAACGGCATATGCAAGTTGCTATGAAAGAGAGTTTAATAAATGCTTTTATGGGTACTCTCTTGCTTTTTCTCCAATGCATAGATTAGCATTTATAAAAGGCATAATGCAAAATACTGCAAATTATTATTATTATTCTTTTTTGAAAAAAAAATTGTTCAGCCTCTTATTACCATAAGATTTCTTGTTTTGATCATCTAAAAAATAAATTATATTTCAGGTAAAAACTAATTTTAACACATACAAATACAATATATATATATATATTTTCCTGTGGAAATGAAACATTTTGAATATTATGCTGCAAAATCTATATTAATTCCCTGGAATTGCTGCTTCTTCTTTTATTTGTATTTTATTTTTTTAATAATATGAAACGAAGTTATTGATTTTCTTGCATTTTTATACATTGCAGATAATTAAGTCCATTAGAAAATGTTGGAGGACTGCATTTACAAAGGTAGATGGCGATGCATTTTATAGGCTTGTCGAAAATAAATGGCTACTCAAAATATACAAGGAGAGTCTTCCAAGTACAAGGTTATTTTCTTCAAAAAAATATTGATTATTGAAATGATATCATCCAATAGTATATAAAACTGTTGGTTTGGACTATTTGGATGGTTGAGAGAATTTGTTAAATTTACTTGTTATAAATTTTGGTACATGAACTAGCTTTTATATATATATATATATATATATATCAACTTATAATAAGTGAAACTCTTTCACATGCTTGTTATGACTTCAATAAGACTCAGCTTCATTATTAAGATCATAGCTTCTCTTTATTTATTGCTATTATTTTTAAAATTAATCTGTGCATGGATAGTCTACACTATGCCAAAAACCCTAATAGGCGACGCAAAACTAGCGTCGCTAATTGTAAACGGCGACGTAAATTCATGTGTAGCGGAAAGGGGAGTCGCCGAAAGTAGAAAAACATTCGCGACGTCCAAATTGCGTCGCCGTAAAATAAGGATTAAGGCGACGCGAGTGTCGCAGTATCTTCATCAAATCGGCGACGCAAGTGTCTCCGTTTCTCATTTTTTACGCGCACTTTTGGCCTAGAATCGGAGACGCAGGCGTCGCCTTTTTTCATATAATTGGAGACGCTGGCGTCGCCTTTTTTCATATAATCGGAGACGCTAGCGTCGCCTTTTCTCATATAATCGGAGACGCGTGCGTCGCCTATTTTCCTACAATCGGAGACGCACGCGTCGCCTTTTATCCTACAATCGGAGACGCTCGCGTCGCCTTTTCTCCTAGAATTCGCTCACTTTTCTCCTAGAATCGGAGATGCTCGCGTCGCCTTTTTTCTTAACCATTTTTTACAAATTTTGGCAACGCAATTTGTCACTAATTAGACAATTGTTTTAAAACCGCAGCAAATTCCTATTTAAGACGTCGCCGGATAATTCAAATTTATTTTTACTGACTAATTAATCGATTTTTTAAATCTTATCTGAATATTAGAAATTTAAATTTATAAATATAAATAATTAAAGTTAAACAAATTTAAATGGAATTATATATTATAAGCAATAGAATGATGGACGTAAATTTAGTAAAAATGAGAATCAGTAGGCAAGCTAGTGATATAGCAAATTATATAAGAAAAAATAAATATTTTCAAACAATGCAAACAACAAAACTACATATATATGTACAAAAAATGCGAACAACAGAATTACAAGCAGTTAAATATTTCCATAAGTATTATAATTAAATGTGATGTAAAAGTATGTATATACAAGTGGAACTACGTACTATATATATATATAACTTACTACGATATGAGTGGGAGTAGAGCAGCTGTCCATTCGGCTCTAAAATGGTCAACATATTGCTGGGTCCAAGCACTATCTTGGAACTGCACATACATACCAAACATGCAAGTAATTAAAAAAAGTATTAACTAATAATATACATTCTTACTGAGTGTAAAAATAGCATAATTTTGATTACCATGTCCGCCAAATTTTCTCGAGCAACATTATTTACTATAATGTCCCGCATGATCATCATCACATAATATCCGCATTCGGTATTTCCTGGTTGTTTTATCGTCTATACAAAAGTGATACAAAAAAACAAGTTAATCATTATATTAAATAGGTAAGTAATATTTTGTTAGACAAACAATATTAATATATATTTATAATTATTAATAAATACTTATGTGTAAAAAGCTTAGCCAAATTTATGTATACAAATGTTATTGATGTACCTTTGTTTTAGGCCATCTAAGTTTTTCGTACCGAACTTTCTTTTGGCCATCGGATGTACAGTTCCAAGACATGTATGTGCTATATAAATCACCAAAAATAAAATCAGCAATTAATTATTAAATTTTATTAATAATCATCCACATATATAGTTAATTATACATACTTACCTATCCAACAAACTCTTAAAGTCGGCCATTCTTTGACGGTTGTTCTTCGGAAGCGCATCATGAAACCATGCAACTGCTAAGTATGGGTCAACAACACCCAACATCCAATGGTCTCTACAAAATGTATTAATTACAAATGTTTTAATAAAAGTCAAATAATCCATTGCAATATTAGACAAGTTATAGTACCTTGACCAGTACGGGAAAAACCATAGCTGACCCTTTTCTGCATCTCTCCATCTCATCAAAATTTTAAGTTCTCGCTCATCGGGATTTCTCCTTTCTACATTGGCTATATCATCAGGTAGCATAAAACAAAATTTCCCTAGTTGTTCACCCATCAGTCGGGAATCTAAATGCCTAAGCAGTGAATCATCATTTACATAATTAGTTGTATGTAACAAATATAGCAATAAAATATTTTTCAATTTTTGCAATAAAGTTGGAATTACATACCTTATGTAGAACAAAATGCAAGACTGTTGCAACTCCAGCATGTAACAAAAATCAATTATATCTTTCTTCGAAATTGATATCATGACTTCGTGGCCCATAACTGTCGGTGGCAAGGAGGTCATCCACATGTGATACATGTCGAAAGGGTCGACGAGCCTTAACAACTCTACAAGTGCAGGGATAAGGTTGTATGAGCCGGCAGCCTCAACTTCATCAGCTGCAGCAAGATCTGCCTGCTCGGCCTCTAGTGGTTGGGACCTATGTGAGCCACTTGATCCTACATCAACCACCTGTTTGCCCTTTGATTTTCTCCTTTTCCCAAAATCCTGAAACCAAAATAAGAAAAAACATCTTAGTACGTATCACAAATTAGCTAACATATATATGTAAACATAACAAGTCGGTTTTGAATATATATAGAAATATTAGATACCTCATCGGATGGCAGAATAACAAGATGACGGGGCCACGCCACGAATGATCCTTCTGCCTCTTTAACATATAGCATGTCAAAAGAGGGTACAGGTAACAATGCAGTAAGATCAATCGCTTCATTCAGTGAGACTCTAACGTTGTCCGGTCCCAACTCTATACCATGAAAAACTGAACTATCGGCTGTCAACGTCCCGGTTGCCACAACGTTATCTCGTGTCCCTTGCGCAAGCTCACATACAATATCCTGCATTTCAAATACATGTTGGAAAACGTCATCGGGTTATAACAATAAAAATTAAGAATATATAGTAAGAATTTAATGTTTATAATGGTACACGTACCTCGGTGCGATCACCGCTCGAATGATCTGCTGCATGACATGATCCTTGTGTGGGTGACTGCAGTGGTATGTCAAGGCCGCATGCAGCAGCGAGATCACATATGTCGTCCACTGCTCCTTTCTTGAGGACAACATCAAATAGACTACTCAAAACCTGCTCCAGTTTCTCTATCCTCGCATTCTGCCTTTGGATATTTGCATCTACATCGAGTTCCTTCTTGTTTTTTTGCGTGCTTCGCCACGGTGTTTTGAAAAAATTCTTGACCGTGTACCCTTGTCCCTTTCCTCGAAGCTGACCAGGATACTCCTCGGACCCGAGGGCTTATGTAAGCACATCATTTGGAGGAGAGGCATCAAGAATGCCTTGAGTGACATTCTGCTGTAAAGCATGCTACAAAAAACAAAAATGCATGAAAAAATATTAATATGGTTAATTATGCATAATTATTATAAATTATGTGACCACTAATTTTGGTAATTATATAACTCACAATGTTGTCAACAATTGACTGAACCTCCGGATTGTCTACCCGTCCATCTTTCTTCGTTCTTGCACGGATCCATAGCTCTGCGCGCTCGATCGGTTCGGTGGTGCCTCTCTCAGCTTGCTGCAAATTTATACATGCATTAAACATATGGACCTAGTAAATATTCGATAATTAAATTAAACTTACTCTTATAGTGTGTGCATGCATGTATACATATATTTATACATATTACGTATCATCTGCACCTCCAAACGCGGATATCCTCTACATCCAAGTCGATGGGGATATTTGTTGCCTTGCCGTACTTCCTTCCGATCCGCACTTTAGTTCTGTAATTATTGTTGACATAATATATTTTAATATGAATTAATGTTCTATAAAATATGTTTGACACATTCATATATAATTAAATTCTATACCAATTTTTGTTTTATTTTTACCTTGAAGTCTTCACAAGCCTGTGGCTGAGAAATAAATCCCAGTCGTCTTGTTTGATGAAAGAATACTTGTCAGTCGGTGGGTGCTTGAACAGCTGGGGGTCATTCAAGTATGGGGTCACATACTTCTCAAACAGTTTGTGCTTAAACCTCCTCCACTTCCCAGCGCAACTTCTAAGAGTGTGGTCCTTATGAGAGTCATCTTTCTTCGAATAACCCTACAACAACATCAATGTAGCATTTAGCAAATAAATCTATAATGTAATTCGGTTTAGGGTTATATATGCCATGGTATATTACCTTTAATGCAAGCCATAGGTTATCTTTCAATGCTGGAGACACATCGTTCCATGTTTTAATGGAAATTGGTATCGTTGAACGAGTGATTGAGCCCATCAAGTTGACCATCCTCACAGCTTCCTTGTTTAGGGGAGCTCCATGCTCATTGAACTGTATGTTCAACTGCTTTGCGTCGGCCTCCTTTCTAAACTCTTCTAACGTTGTAGGACCTCGACCTTTCCGCTTAGGAATTGAAACACTTGCACCGGCTTCATCCTTTGTGGATAACGGCTCATCGGGAGGAAGAGTAATATCATCCTGATTCGGATCCATTAATCTGTAACACACAACATATCAATAAATTAGTGGAACCATGCATACTATGTAAAACGGTCCTAATTTAAATGCGTCGCCTATTGCTTATAAACTTTTATCATAGTACATATGTCGCCTTTTAATTTAAATGCGTCGCCTAATTAAATATATAGTTGTTGATGTCCTAACTCACATACTATTGGTTACATTTTAATTTAATGAATGAATTGACCAAGAAAAACATTGACCCGTTGGAAAATTTAAATGCGTCGCCTATGCTTATGTTTTAATGGTCTACATATGTCAATGTTGTCAACAATGCGTCTCCTAATGTATACATACAGTTGTGACATATATTATGGAATGAATAAATGTTCACCTACATATCAATAAATTAAGATAAAACCGTTAAACTGTATATACTTTTATCCACATTTTCATGTTCATCTATATATTGTCCATCCGTGTACATTTGTATCCATATCCACTATAATAACAAAACTCATGGGATTTATCATAGTATGACAACAAATTACTTGAGAATTTATTTAATTTATTCCAATCAATTAGATCATAAAAATCCTAACACTCATAACCGTACGTACAACATCCCTTTATATACATTCAATAAACATACAAAGAGTCATATTAAATACAATATTTAATTTATTCTAAAATTATTTAAATTTATTGATCTTTTAGCAAAGATATTAACAACAATTTGGTCAACTAATTGGACATGAGAGTTGCATACTCGTTTGAGGCAGGCGGCGGCGGTAATAGAGGTTGAACAGTCCGGCGGGGAGAGACTTTGAGAGGAAGACAGTCCAGCAGTGGCGGCGGCGGCGGTAATGGAGCCCAACAGTCCGGCAGGGAGAGAGTTTGAGAGGAAGACAGTGGCGGCAGTGACAGTGGCGGTGGCGGGTGCTTGTTTGACTCCGGTGGGGAGATAGGTAGAGAGGAAAAAAAAAAGGGCCGGTTAGATGGGAGGGGAAGTGGGGAGAGAGCTTGCCATAAATTTTGGGTTGGTGGGAAGTTGCCCCGCCATAAATTTTCACCAAAAATTAAATATCAACTCATTCTCCAATAATGCACTATAAACGACACAAGCGTCGCCAATAATACCGTATTGGCGACGCTGGCGTCACCAATACCCCTAATTTGTGGTTTTTTTTTTTATTTTGCATTTTTTATAATTTGATATATGGATACATAATGCATTTCCTTTTGTATAAACTTTAAGTATTAAGATTATATATTGTAGATGAAGAGTACAAATTACTTGAGAATTGAAAAAAAAAAAAAGGTCACTAAAGGCGACGTTGGCGTCACCAATAATTCAGTATTGGTGACTCCAGCGTCGCCAATAATACAGTATTGGTGACGCTTGCGTTGCCAATACCCCTAATTTCTGTTTTTTTATTTTTACATAATGCATTTTTTATAAGTTCACATTATTGACGAAAAATTAATGTAAAATCAATCATATATGGTATCATCATATAAACATAAATATATATGCAAGTGCATAATGAACACAACAATAATGTCAATTATGCATTTAATGTAAATTGACATATATATGTAATTAATAGCTTTTAAAGAATTTGCATGCAATATCCATACTTTGTTTGCATAGTTAATAAAAAATATGTGACAAATTGTATAATGGATATGTTATCTATGGATACATAATGCATTTCCTTTCGTATACATTTTAAGTATTAAGATTATATATTATAGATGAAGAGTACAAATTACTTGAGAATTGAAAAAAAAAAAAAAGGTCACTAAAGGTGACGCTGGCGTCACCAATAATTCAGTATTGGCGACCCCAGCGTCGCTAAGCGTCGCCAATACTCCAAATGTCTGCTTTTTTTTTTTTTTTACATAATGCATTTTTTATAAGTTCACATTATTGACGAAAAATTAATGTAAAATCAATCATATATGGTATCATCATATAAACATAAATATATATGCAAGTGCATAATGAACACAACAATAATGTCAATTATGCATTTAATGTAAATTGACATATATATGTAATTAATAGCTTTTAAAGAATTTGCATGCAATATCCATACCTTGTTTGCATAGTTAATAAAAAATATGTGACAAATTGTATAATGGATATGTTATATATGGATAAATAATTCATTTCCTTTCGTATACATTTTAAGTATTAAGATTATATATTGTAGATGAAGAGTACAAATTACTTGAGAATTGAAAAAAAAAAAAAGGTCACTAAAGGCGACGCTGGCGTCACCAATAATTCAGTATTGGCGACACCAGCGTCGCCAATAATACAGTATTGGCGACGCTAGCGTCGCCAATACCCCTAATTTCTTTTCTCTTTTTTTTTTTATTTTGCATTTTTTGTAATTTGATATATGGATACATAATGCATTTCCTTTCGTATACATTTTAAGTATTAAGATTATATATTGTAGATGAAGATTACAAATTACATATATATTGTAGATGAAGAGTACAAATTACATGCAAAATAAAAATAAAAAAAAACATACAAAAAGGTCACTAAAGGCGACGCTGGCGTCACCAATAATTCAGTATTGGCGACACCAGCGTCGCCAATAATATAGTATTGGCGACGCGTGCGTCGCCAATACCCCTAATTTCTTTTTTTTCTTTTTTTTTATTTTGCATTTTTTGTAATTTGATATATGGATACATAATGCATTTCCTTTCGTATACATTTTAAGTATTAAGATTATATATTGTAGATGAAGAGTACAAATTACATGCAAAATAAAAAAAAAAAAAACATACAAAAAGGTCACTAAAGGCGACGCTGGCGTCACCAATAATTCAGTATTGGCGACACCAGCGTCGCCAATAATATAGTATTGGCGACGCTTGCGTCTCCAATACCCCTAATTTCTTTTTTTTTCTTTTTTTTTATTTTGCATTTTTTGTAATTTGATATATGGATACATAATGCATTTCCTTTCGTATACATTTTAAGTATTAAGATTATATATTGTAGATGAAGAGTACAAATTACTTGAGAATTGAAAAAAAAAACATACAAAAAGGTTACTAAAGGCGACGCTGGCGTCACCAATAATTCAGTATTGGCGACACCAGCGTCGCCAATAATACAGAATTGGCGACGCTTGCGTCGCCAATACCCCTAATTTCTTTTTTTTTTTATTTTGCATTTTTTGTAATTTGATATATAGATACATAATGCATTTCTTTTCGTATACATTTTAAGTCTTAAAATTATATATTGTAGATGAAGAGTACAAATTATTTTATTTTTTGTTGCATTGTTTATTGTTCAAAAATTCAATGTCAATCATATATGGTAACATATAAACATAAATATACCTTATCATTGCTCGCCGAATATAAACATAATTAAATTACATATAATTATCATAGCCACATCCCTTCACAATCTTCACGAATATAAACTTCGTCACTGTCTTCGTCACTGTTAACATCAATGTCGTGCTCCACACAAGGGAGACGATTGGAAAATGGGTTATGATCCATGGGAGCGTCTTCGTTTTCATCGTCTTCGTTTTCATCAACAAATACATCACGTTGTGGTGGAGATAGCACTACTGACCAACGTGGATCAACCTGATCCTCGACGTAAAAAACTTGCTGCGCTTGTGAGGCCATGATGAATGGTTCTGATATGTGACCTAACTTATTAAAGTTGACACATGTAAAGCCTAAATCATCAGTTTTCACACCCGTACTACTGTCAACCCAATCACACATGAAAACAGTGACGCGGAAACCAACGTAATTGACATCCCAAATTTCTCTTACTTTACCATAGTAAGTCATATTCGCTAAAATAGGATTATTGTCTTTTGCTGTTGCATAATGCATACCTTGGGCTACTATCTTCACTCCACTGTTTTGTGTGACACGTTTATTGTCCCTTTCCACAATGTTGAAACAAACCCCTTTAATGACATACCCTTCATGCTTCGTTACCACCCATTGTGGACCCTGTGCAAGCCACCTCAATGTGTCATCCACATTACAATTCGGTTTACATCGCTCGGCGTCAACCTATTAATGCCATGATATTGGAAGTAATTAGTATATTGATGAGCATTAATAAATAAATTGAGTGTGTCCAATTTGGACATGCACCAAACCATTAAAAGATATATTTTATTGTCCAGCTATACCTTATCACGCAACCAATACATAAATGTGCGGTTGTGCTCGTCTTGAATCCATTTTGCCCTCTTTCCCCTGTTTCTTTTATCGGCTTTTAAGGCTTCCAAATGAAAACTAACAACACACATAAGACACAAAATATGAAAACTGTATATTCATGCATATATGTATGTACGTGCAGTATGCAATATATATTGACAATAAAAATCCATACCTCATATATGCCTCCACCTCCGGGAAATTTGAAAGAACGGTCATATGGACTTGCTCCCAAAGCTTTTGATCAATTTGGTACATCTTTCCACCTTTAATAGGGGCACCGACATCCTCACTGTCATTCAGCCTTTGATATCTGCCAATAGGGTTCCCTATTGCGTCTAACCCTCGTTGGTACTCACTACAAAACTCGATTGCTTCTTCAGCTACATAACTCTCAGCGATGCAACCTTCTGGTCGGTTTTTGTTGCGAACATAACTCTTCAATAGTTTCATGTACCTCTCAAATGGGTACATCCATCTGAAATGCACTGGTCCACACAATCGAACTTCTCGTACAAGGTGCACGGTTAAATGAACCATTACATCCAAAAATGATGGTGGAAAGAACTTTTCCAGCATGCACAATGTCCTCACAAGATCACTTTGTATGGCATCAAGGGATGCAGTCTCGATTGATTTTTTACATATTGAATTAAAGAAAAAACAAAATCTAGCAATTGCAGCTCGCATGTCTGTAGGAAGCACCGGACGTATTGCAAGGGGCAATAGTTGCTGCATCAACATGTGATTATCATGGGACTTCATCCCTACAAGCTTCAAGTCATCCATTCTCACAATATTACGAAAATTTGATGAATAACCATCAGGAACTTTTAGCTCTGCCAAACAACGACAAAATTTTTGTTTCTCTTGTTTGGATAACGTATAACATGCAGGAGGCAAAAAAGTTCATGCTCCATGTACCGACGGGGCCAATTCAAGCCGAAGGCCCATATCCACTAAATCCAGCCTTGCATTTATTCCATCTTTCGTTTTACCTGGAATATTAAGCAATGTACCTATTATACTTTCACAAACATTTTTCTCAATATGCATGACATCCAAGTTGTGTCGTATATGGAGATATTTCCAGTACTGTAAGTCAAAAAATATTGACTTCTTTTTCCAACAGTGTTCAACCTCATATCCGCAAAAATATTTACCTCTCCCAGTGTCGTCAAAACTACAAGCATTAAGCTTTTCCAAAATTTCCTCACTAGTCAATGGTATTGGAGGTTCTCCAAATTCTTGAAACCCATTAAAAGTCTTTTTTTGCTTTCGGTATGGATGATTATGAGGCAGGAATCTTCTATGCCCAACAAAACTCATTTTCCGGCCATGTTGCAAGCGAATAGCAAAAGTGTTATGACTGCAAATTGGACATGCATGGTATCCCTTCGTTGCATGAC